>JAHDVE020004289.1:0-145510 GCA_022606495.2 Halesus radiatus
GATGTTAGAGGGTAGGGAAATATCGGAAGTAAAAAAAAACAATATTCAGTAGGATAAAACAAGGTAAAAATGTGGATGTAGACTTTGCTGTAAAAATCAATGATAATAATAAAGTCATAAATTTTATAACTTTCGGCAAAAAGGAACATTTTCAGGAACTTTTAAAACTACTTAAACGAAAAGTAGTTTGATCTGTAAAATTTCTTATGTGGAAAAAATGGTGTTTTTTGCAGTTTTTGTATGGAATTTCAAAGGACTGAAAAACAAAACTTCTTAAGCGTCAACACTTTTTATGTCTTCTTCGTATGGAGGAGAAAAGAGTTGGTGGAGGTCATAGTGGGATGCTGAGGTTATTCAGTCAGTCGATGGCATCGGGAGTCACTTAGTTCAGCACAGATGACATTCTTCTACTTTTTATGTGAGATCTTCTTAAGCGAGTTTCACAGTACATACTCCTATGTATACATATTACAGAAACGATGTATAACCTAATGTATATAACGACCCCTCCTACGTATAACTTCGAAATCGGAACTTAACAGGAGATTGGGGTATCGGACGAGGTCGTGAGGGAAATAAAAAACAATGACGTTTTATCGAGGATAGTTATCGTCTTCTATTTTCCCAATACTTGCACAGTGTTACTCCTACGAGTGTAGATTGTATAATGGCGGGGGAGAGGCGAAGTAAGGGAGTTTAATACTTACGTTCCTCAATGCTACCATGTCTCAGTTCCCAATGCCTAATTGTGGGACCGCCTTCCACATTTAATAATATTATGATTTTATGTTTGTTTATGTTTAGATTTATATTATGGGAGTTCGGCAAAAGACAAAGAAAAATAAATGATACTGAGAAATAGGCCAAATTTATATTTAGAGTTAAGTTTTGTATAAGAGATTCCCATGAAAATTGTTGGGCCGGGGACCCGTTGATCCCTATATAATCTATATAATTTATCTAAATAAACATGCTCGAAGGAAGTAGTTTGGGTCAGAGGATAGAATGTGGATAGAGGCATCTCATAAATATTTGTGTCATCCATTGTCGAGATCGCAATGGCTTGTACAAGCGACTCATAAAATCACCCGACACCTGGCGCCGAGCTCTGAAAACAGCGCAGCGTTTTGGTATAAATACAAGTGGGCGATCATTGGCAAAGAACTCTTGTTTCAAATCTCGCACCACCCGCTTGCCACTTTCACGACTGTACGCTCTGGCTCACACCTTCCTGCCTGCTATACTTTGAATATTATTTACTTTACTACGCCCTGGACCATCGCCTTTTCCCGCCATTGGATAACCGACCTAGCAGAGTTCACCAATTGACGAAAGTAGTCTGCACAGAATATATCCTACTTACAACGGGACTGCATTCTGGCGGCTACCTGAACTGGGCTCCTGAACTACTGAAGCTGCAGACAAGTAGCAGCTACAACAATGACTTGACCGGCCATATTTTACAGTCTATGTATCGGATCCTGAAACATCCGATTTAAATGGTTTAAAGAGACAGAAGCTTGGTGTAAGTTGAGATTTTGGTCATTTTGGACCAATTTTGGGATATAACTGATAATGAAGGTCCCAAATTTGATGCAAAACAATCAAAAACTAGACTTGCACTGAACTTCTGTCTCTTTAAATCACTCTCCTGCAAAGTTCAGATTTTGAAGTTATGATACTTAACGTAGGAAGGGACGATAAGTTGAAATAAACTCTTTCTGGATAATACCATACCAATCTGTTTACAAATACCAATGTCATACCAAATTGTACCAATTATTTTTAATAAAAGAATTTTCTTTTGAATTATAAAAGCATTATTTTGTTAGTAGATAGATAGATACAAACCTCAATAGGGGGTGGAGTAGTGGGTTTGCATTTCTTTGGGCGGCCTCTTTTTCGTTTTGGTTTATCTAGTCCTTCCACCCTGAGGGTGATCGAATGGTCAGATGTGTAAAAGCTGCCATCTTCGATAACTGAAATGAAAAAAAGAATGTTACTTACATAAAGCATTATGATGCAAAAAAAAGTCCAGGAAAAAAGAATGGGAAATCATTGATAAATGTCCATTCAAAATAAAAAAAATTAAAGAAAACAAAGTGATGGTAGATAAAGAATGTCCTGACTAAAACAACCCGTTAAAATAAGTGAGAGAAATTTATATAATTGCCTTCTAGACTAAATAAAAAAATAAAAAAAGTCTAAGTATTTTTAAGTTTCATCTAAAATTAAAATAACAAAATAATTAAAATGTATAAAATTGTTATGTATTTATTTAGGTAGATAATCATTCTAGTTAAGTAAGTTTAGATGTAATTTTCTTATTTTTAGAATTAAAGAAAAGCACAAAAGAAAAATGATTCCTACAAATTCTCACAAAGAGAAGAAAAGGGAAAGCGAGTTTGGATGTTATGCAATGGTAGTGGCATGCATTGCTCGTAAGTCCAAAGTGTGAGATTTTTTCAAGTTCGGATATAAACAAACAGCGAATGGAATACATAAAATGGTCTTTTTATACTAATTATTGTAATTTTATTCGCCTTATATGAAAATTCGTGTATCAATCTAGTTCACATGTCTGTCAGATTACATTTGCTTGTAATTATTTATCTTTACATTGCGATTATTTAAAACTGCTGTTTATGAAAATTTATGGGAAAAATACTTTTTAACAGATGCTTGTCATTTTTTTCTTCATTCATCTTTCATGATACGATTTTCTGAGGGTGGGCACAGCTTTTAAGCCTATATGAACTGCATGCCACTGCTCAATGGCATCTGTAATGGTCAATATATTTGGATTTTGGCGAAAAGTTTCTGGTTCAATTACCGATTTCAATGACATTACAAACTTATAGGCATGTTATTGTCTAAAAAAGTTGAAAAACATAAAATGTGGCATAAGTAACAGACACTCTTATGTTTCCAGTAAATTCTTAATTCAAACGTTGGTCATGTATGACAATGTTAGACATTCAAATAATATGTATGTGTGAACGAAATAGTGATAGAACTGCTTGTCGAAAGCTACATTCTATATCACGGGTGTGAATAGATGTAGGTGACCATTTTTTTTTAAACCAGTACATTATTCCGAAATAATTGTTTCTGAATAAAATTTATAACTTTATTGTATGGCTGGCGGATTCTGAATTTTACAGACTGCACCAGTTTCTTTTTCCTGGCTTTGTGATGTAAGCGTAATGAGCAAGATTAAGAAAGGGACGCTCAGATGGTTTGGGCATGTAGGGCGAATAAACGAAGAGAGGAGTGTGAGGAGAATATATGACGCAAATGTGAATGGAAGAAGAAGCCGGGGACGCCCGAAGAAGACATGGCACGATCAAATGAATCAAATACTCGAGTCGGGCCATGTCAGAAGTCGGAATAACAGAAGAAAATGTATGAGGCGTTGTATGAATGTGAATGAAGCAAGAAGTGTATGCCAAGATCGAGTTGTTTGGCGGTCCGTTCTCTCTGCTTACCCCTGCGGAAAACGGCGTGATGGTTAGTTAGTTAGTGATATTTAGGGGTGTCAACCGATTCTGATTCCATGATGACTGATTTTGAAATTGCGTGGTGCAATTTTTAGGTATTAATTTAAACGATTGACAAAAATTATTATTAGACCTTTGAATTTTTTGTATACTGGTTTGGGATGACGACTAACCAGAACAGAGTCCCAAAAATCAGTATTGTTCTGCTAAAACCAATACAAATGGCCACTTAAATGAGATGACATTTCACTTTAGACGAATGCGGAACGCTGTATGAGATGACCTACAGCCAGTAGGTTGTCTTTCTTATACATACTATGCTTTGCTACGTTAGCAATCTCACATTCTACAATGGCGTTTAAAATCTTTGGGAAAGAAATAAAATGATTGGATTATTTATAATAAGTAATACGCATGTACATATTTATTTATAAATTAAATATTATTTCTTGGTTTTTACTTGTGTTTGCCTTGTAATGGAAATACTTTCTCATCACACACGAGGACATTTCGGTACTAATTTGTTCAATCTGGTTAGAAATAGAACACGACCTCACACGACGTGTGACAGTTTAATACTTAGATCAAAGTTCGGCAATTACCGTATCTTTTGGTTGCCACTTTGAGATCTCTACAATGTGTCTATTTGTTTGTAATGTGATTGACTGATCCAGGTAAAAAGATAATGAAAGGGATTTTTGCGCATACATGTGGTAATTAATTATTCAGTTCTGAATAATTTAAAAATGGTTATGACATAAATAATATAACAAAACATACTATGAACAACTATTTTGTCTTCTCCTTCAATTGCTTCTTTTTTTAAGGCTTCTGTCTCAGCCTTTAGAAGGTCTCGTAGTATCATCTGTAATTGTGGCAGTAATAAATATTAAATTAAACAAGTGAACAATAGAATCATATTAAACATCCTTCCAATTTTAAAAAGAAAATTGAGTGCTATTCACGACCCAACTAGTTAGGTACTGAAAATCAATACCCTTTTCAGTCATAAGAAAATGGGAGGTTTAATTAACACCCTTATTTTTGTAGTTGATATATTGAAAAACATACCTGGCCTCCTACAACTAGGTCCAAAAATTGAACCGTAGCTTCTAGTTGTATATTGCATCCTGGACATATTGTTCGTGGTAACTTTGTATCAACGTTGACCTAAAAAAAACAAATTTTAGATCTAGTGTAGTTTAAAAATGTGCATAAATATGTAAAAGTAAGAAGCCGATATATGTAAATCGTTCAAAATTATCCATTTTAATATGCATATTATCTTTGCTTCCAGTGAATATTTTTAATAATGAATATTATTGACCCTTTGAGCCTCGGGTTAATTTAATTTAACACGAACTGCGTGATTTTTTTTAGATTTTTAAAAGTGATGTTGTCGTTTTTTAATAGTTGGGAATCTTCTCAATGGTGTCAATTTTTTTTGCTAGGTTGCAATCCTTATTCCCGCGACAAATATTACAAATATAGTGTCAACTGCCGTTTCGGTGGTTTTATTGGTTAGGGATCCATTTTTATTTTGTTTGATATATCCTTTTGTCATACCTAAAATAAATTACCAAATTCAGTGAAATAGTTTTAAAAGGTGCATTGCAGGTAATAAAAATTCCCAGACTAGACCGGCCATAAAATAATTTAGCACAAAGGCTAGCCGAACCTATTGTTAGAAAAATTGTAACTACTACATCGTAAAATAAAATAATCTTAATTGCTATTTTGGAAAGTCGGCAATTCCTTTGAGATTTTATGGGACGGCAATAAACACCTCAAAGGAATTGAGCCGCCCGACGGAACGGCCCGCTGAAAAATGCGGGTGATAAAAGAATACCTACAGCTAGACAACGGACAGAGGGCTCTAGGAGACAGTCGGGTGCAGTCTTCCACCGAGGAAGCACGGGTCGGTTGCAAGAGTCCGCCCAGGACGGAAACAGTCGGTTGCAGTAGTCCGCCCAGGACAGACAGCCAAGTGAAACCTTCCGCCCAGGAATGTTCCGATTCTCGCTCCTTGGAGAGGCCGCCCAGGTCCTCTGACGACGAGGGAATTTTACGCTTCCATCCCAGAAGGAAGTAACTGATCTTCGCCCCTCGGAGATCAAACATCGGAGACCGCCCAGGCCTCTGATTATCGCCGCGTTGTACCTACTCCCGATCCGGAGGTACATGAATACCTAGTGCGAACGCGAGGACTCTGCATACAAAGCAGCCACTGGACCCTGGACAGCCCTCACCAAAAGGGAAGTGCCTCTGACTCTAATGATAATTCCTCCACCCTGCCAGCCAAGTGAATCTCTAACTTTAAACAACAACTTTTTCATACAAATAAGCCAGTGAACCTCTAATTATAAGAATACAACCTTTTTGTGTAGATTTAACGAAGTAATTAGTAAATTTTAAGTACAAAGACTTTACAAGTAGATTTAAGTAATTGCCTATCTAGTTTTATTGACTTTATTATGTCTAATTAAGATTAACTCTAGTTTTAAGATTAACCCCACGACTATCAAAATAAATTACTTGTAACTATCTAAGATTGCATTTCTGTTCCTCCCTTTTTGCGTTATTCCTAGAATTATACCCACTGCACAAACCACCGTCATATCATGTTTTATGTTTTCTGTATATTTATTCATATTTCTTTATATTTATTAAAATTTCTTTATATTTATTCGCTGAAAATGATTTTTTTTTAAATGAAACAAATGAGTGTGTTAGGTTTTTTCCTAACTAATAAAAAATAACCCTTCGAGGCCTAAAAATAATTAAAATGAAAATAGAAAAAAATCTAAGCTATTAACTTTTAATGCGCTGAAATTACCCATCGGATATGCATAATTTGCATCCCTCGAATGCAGGCGTATCCGATCGGCAATGTCAAAAATCATTTCTCTGAATATAAGTAGCTCTTCTGGGGAAACTACTTATGATAGATATATTATAAAATTTTATAAATATACGAGTATAAGCACATTATCTTGTAAGACGGTACATTTTACAAAAACATCATTTTGCAAAAAAAAAACAAGTTATTACGAAAATAGACTCAAGTGAGCCACACACAAATTTACCCTCTGTACACTACGGAAGTATTAGATCGCGAGCGCTCAGCGTTCCAAAGGTTAAGTAAAAATAAAATTTGTATACCAAGATTTTTAAAATAATTATTTAAGGGGTTATTAAGCATAAAATATGCCCCATCTGTGGAAACAATAATGCGGTGTTGAAAGGGTTAATATTTGTAATAACTTACATTATGCATGGCAATAATCAAACTTCGAATATTAAAAAAGTACCTACCATATGACAGGTTATTATTGTATTATGGCAATACCATACCACTTACACTAGGCAGAAAGAAAAAGTAAACAAGTCCATGTCAATGATAGAAAAGAAGTGTTTTTATAATATTCTAAGATGTTGTACATTCTTTTGATATTATGTATATTGCTTCTTGTACTATTTATTCTACGTGCCTTATTTTACATAGCTAATTTGAATAATAATAACAAGACATTTGGTTCTGAAGTGAAAAGGTTAAAAACAATAATATGCATGGGATCTGGAGGTCACACTGCAGAAATGTTAAGGATTTTGGAAAAAATGAATACTTCATGTTACAACCCAAGACTATATGTGATAGCAAACAGCGATAAAACCAGTGAAACCAAAGTAAATAACTTTGAGAATGAAGGATTAATCGACAACCCAGACACAGTTTATTCGATTGCCAAAATTAATAGAAGTAGACAGGTCTCACAAAGCTATATATCTTCCGTTTGGACTACATTATTCTCCATTATGACCAGCATTCCAATGGTTTTTAAATATAAACCAGATCTAATAATTTGCAATGGACCTGGCACTTGTATACCGATCTGTCTGATTGCATTTATAATGAATCTCCTGTACATGTCAAACTGTAAAATTGTATTCATTGAGAGCATTTGTAGAGTAAGAACACTTTCATTGACTGGAAAAATACTACTCTATATTTCCAATGTTTTTGTGGTTCAATGGAAACAACTTTTGTGTTATTCGAGAGCAAAATATTTTGGGAGATTGACATAATACAATTTTTGAATTATATGTAGAAAATAAACGAAATCTTTTGCACAGAGAATAAAAAATACATTTGAATAAGCATTACTGTCATGTGTTTCATTCTTAACCCACGATTTTTAGAAATATTTAGTAATTATACTGATTTTGGAGTAGGAAACTAAAAGGTGACATTTGAAGTCAGGGTGGTCAAAATGTCGTCTTTTTTGTATCTTAAAAAAAGAGCCTACCTTGAGTGGCAAGTATTTATTGATCAGGTTCCTTATTTCCGATTCTTCCTCGCCCTCTCCGAATAAAGGAATTCCATTAGGATTTTCCTCAGCACATAATCTACATAAGGAAGAATAATATAACGTATCTTCCATGATGGCGGCGGTTGATTCACTTGACTCAACTTGACTAAAATGTCAATCTATAGTGCTCACGATTGCCGCCAGAGACAAATTTTTCGCGAAAAAATTTAATTTCGCCTGATTTATTAATTAAATACCTCAATTTTAAAGAAAATTAAATTAGTCCGATATCTTCATTAATATTTTTATTTACTTTAAATTCTGTTTTCATATAAAAGTCTACTAATTCAAAATCTTCGATATATTAAGTTTTTTTCAGCTGGTAACACTGCGTCTGCCCACTTTCTTTCCTTTCCGGTAACGCTCAACAGGGTGACGGCGGTGTTTTATTTTTAGGGGTGTAGAATCTAAATCCATCTTCCAAAATGAGAATTTACAAGGATATTATTTCAGGTATGATTGAAAAAGAAATATTTTCCTAATATTTCCATATATTATTTTTTATCGTTTCTTCTGAGTTTTGACGTTTAATTTTGTGACAGTTCAATGACATCAATTCCCATTTCATATGATTTACATTTGGAAGCTTATTATTCTATTAACTTACACCTTTAGCGGCCCTTCATTCAATTATTTTTTCTGTCAAAATCTATCTTGTACCCGTTACGTGTTTACTTTTATCCATATGTCAGTTTGAGGTTATGATGACTAATGGTTTTACGAATTTCCAGGAGACGAGATGTTCTCAGACAGTTACAGGATGAAGCTCGTCAGCGAAGTGCTGTATGAGGTGACTGGCAAGCTTGTCAGCAGACACCAGGATGATATTAAAATTGACGGATTCAACCCGTCAGCCGAAGAGGCCGATGAGGGAACTGACTCCTCCGTGGAGACCGGGGTCGATGTTGTCATGAACCACAGACTCTGCGAATCCTTCGCCTTCGGAGATAAGAAATCTTATACTCAATACCTCAAGGGATACATGAAGACGTAAGTTTTTGGTGACCATATTTATGATGATTTGAGTGTTCAATTGTTATCGTGGTTAAAAGTGTAGTATATTGTCTCGCACTTACTAAACGTTTTCATACTGGTTGAGTTTATTCCGATTCCAACTATAGTCTGTTTTGTGAATAACCAAATTGAGTCATTTTTATCATTTCAAGTGAAAATAAGTGCACACATCAGGTGGTAAATGCTTTTTTTGCATGATTCATCGGTTAACAAGGCGTGTGAAAAAGTGCTCCATAATATTATTTAAGTTTGTGTTTCTTTGATTTTATAGTTAAAATACAGTCCAATTTTAAATTTACATTGACATTTGGTTTTCATTTTATCGTAACACTGATGTGAAAGTTTAAACCAAGTTCAGTGAAAAACACCACATTTCTGATGAAATATAATTGTGGGCGTATTACCCAGCTGGCAATTTGTGAAAACCAATACAGTTTCTTAGTGGGAATATCAATTGAAATAGCAGTTTCTGAAATGTTGCAATAAATAAGTTTAATTACCGTGAAACTCCCAAAGTTTTCCAAGGGACTGGAAAAAGGCACTTATGTGGGAAAACGTTACATCCGGAATAAATCGGGTCATTTTCCAAATTCAGTCTTCAAGGGACTGAAAAAACCAAACTTAAGAATGAAAACTTCTTAACCCTTTAGGTGCCACATGTATTTTTTTAAAATGCTGGAGAAGTGTCGATAATCCATGAATATATATTTTTTTTATTTTGATTACTTTTATTTTTAGACACATGTCTTCAATAGTGTTACGTAATTTTAGAACCGTGGGTAACGCGTGACGAATTTTATGGCTTGAGCTATATATCGTTTTGTGGCACTCAAATACAAAAATGTATCGGAACGATATATCGTTTGGTGGCACCTAAAGGGTTAAGTGAGTTTCACTGTAATAGCAGTCATGTAAACATGTCACTTAACTTTTTTTTTTTTATTACATGTCGGTATTCACATTTATTCCACAAATTGTTATTGATAAACTGTTTTGAATAGTGATAAGGGACTTTACTCGGATTAACTTTAAAATAAACTTCAGATAATGTGTTAATAATAATAATGTTTTATCATCAATATGGGTTGATCTTTTAACCTCCAACGCACCAACTAATACCTCAAGTAAAAAGCAGCAGTCATTACTTTTGGAGCAAAGTGTGCAAGATTAAAATGCGGTGATATCAAATCTCAGGTGAATTCTAATATTCGCTTGAAATTTATTACAGCTTTACAATTTAATTTGTTGGATTTGTCCCTATATTCACAAATTATGAACAGACAAATTGTCAATTTCCATCGATGATGTCATGTTGTTGATCACCTGTTCTAATTGATTTTTTGTCTTATTTCAGATTGGTAGAGAAGCTGGAACAGAAGGCTCCCGAACAGGTGGACGTATTTAAGACTAACATGAATACTGTAATGAAAGACATCCTGGGCAGGTTTAAGGACCTCCAATTCTTCACCGGAGAATCCATGGACTGCGATGCCATGATCGCCCTGATGGAATACCGCGACATTGACGGCCAGTCCGTCCCCGTCCTTATGTTCTTCAAGCACGGCCTCGAAGAAGAAAAGTTCTAATTCTCTAAGTGCATTTAATTTTGTAACATGCGTATATTTTTAATACACTTGCATTTGTCCAATGTTTTCCATTAATTTAACCATGTAACTTTTCTATTATTTTTTTATTATACTCAAGCTATATACGTTCTCCTCGTTTGTTGCGAAATCAATGATCCAACTCTCTACGCTTTGTCGCCTGGCCCAACTCTAGCAAGTGTCGCCCACAAAGCTTTGATATGCCATTGTTGATTTTTCACCCTATAAGGTGATATTTATATATGTATTTATTGTGGAAGATGGAAAAGATCCTGAATAATTAAAAACAAATTCATCCCATAAGACAGTGTTTTATTTAGTATTTTATTGATAGCATTCTTTCAGTGTAGAATTTATAATATTTATCAATCGTTAAAATTATAATTGCCAAAGTGGGGTAGTTATTTAATATTCAGTTTATGTAATAATAATAATAAATGGATTGTTTTTATAGTCGCCGTTTTCGTGAGAATTAATTTGTTAATATTTTTCCGAAACTTTAATAATAATTGGATTACTTGTATAGTGCCGTTTTTGTGAAAAATCACCTCAAGGTTCACCCCTTTATATGTATTATAGTAATTATTACATCATTATGAATCTCTGCCCCTCCCAATTTTGTAGACAAGAAATGTACGACATCCCAACTGTTTCAACAAAACTTGTTTGTCTCGACTTTACTGTATTCGACTTTGAATGCACAAATTTTTAACTTTAATAATAAAGGCAAAAAATAGATAATTTAGAAGCACTGGAAATTCAAAATCACTGAATATTAATTCTAGTATATTGAATAACTTAATAAGTTAATTTATCATATAGCCCTCTTAGATATTTTTCCAGTGAGTCGCTTTGTTCCAAAAAAAACCTATTTACCCCTTTCCCCTTTGGTTGGCTCCGACTACAACACCTAAATATTCATGTATATCTATCATTATTTTATATCATAGTTTAATTTCAATGTATTCCTGACGGTGGAAGGGTACTTCCGAAACCAGTCGAGTTTATTAAAAACATTAAATTAAAGTCGTTCAAAACAAATTTATAAGTTTATATTATATTTATGACAAGTCACAAAATATATGCTTTTTATGAATATGTAATTTATTTCATATTTGTCACATGAGTTGGTGCAAGTAATAGGATATGATCAAAATAACGAAGGAGATCAAATTCGGTCAGTAAACCAACATTGCAGGTATTCAAATGGTCGTAATCGTCGACCTACTGGTGTATTGATGAAAAAATGTTTTTGTTTTATGTACCGTTGGTTATTTTGTAAGTTTCAGAGAAAGGGGCATTTATTTTGATGGATTGTATGGCATTTGGATTAGCTTATTGACTCACTCATTAGTAGTAATAAATCTCCGTTTGTGACGTGTTTGCGCGAAACAGAATTTTTTTGGTTGTGGGAAATGCCTTGTTTATTTCAAAAGATCGCGCCGCTTGTAATATGAATCACAGTGGAGACACAAATTTGTATTGCAATGCCATCTAGTGAGGTAAACTACAACTAATGAAGCGTGCGATAGAAAAACACTTTCGCCCTCAGACCACAGATGGCGCATATTTTTAATCCTATTTTGGAAGCGTAGCAAAAAAAAATTAACCGTTTTATTTTTCACAATCATAAAATCCTTAAATATTTATTTATGATCTCTAATTGAATTATTCAGGGTATTACTATTTACAACCCCGGAAACTGCGCTGCATCTTGTTGAAGAAGGCAGTCAGTCGTAGTGATAGAACTTCTAAACCAGGTCATGGTCTTCCTGGATTTTGGGTTTTCTTAAATGATAATTGGAGATGTTAACCGATTCTGACTCCATGATAATACTAGTTTTCTTTTTTAAAGTTTATATTCATAGTTAAAATAATTTTTAAGGTTTCAATTTTTCAAAGCTCGTCAAAACGCACAAAATCTATGACTTGTTGGGTGTGATGTCAGATGAGTTATTTTGTACTGTACTGTTGTTAAACCCTGCAAATGAAAGAAACTTGGAGACAAAGTGTAACATTAGAATTTGATCTGTAATGTTTTCAAAATATTGATTAATTGAAACATCATACCAATGCATGGTGTCCATGACGGCTTCCATGGTCGAGGGGTAAGACCCTCGACTACGAATCCGAAGGTCACGGGTTCAAATCTCGACATGCGCACGTAAATTTTATTTAATTAATTTGTGCTGTTTCACAATTAATGCATTTAAAAATAATATATAGTATATTTGCGCACGTTCCAGAGTGGAAAATACTCTCAGTATCGCCCTGGTCAGACCACCATTCAGAATTGAAACGTTGCTTGAAATGGCTTTTAGCCGTGTTTGGTGACCAGATCTGAAGAACCAGGTATTTCCCCACCTTCTTCTTCCCCTTCACCTTCCCCTCCCAAATGCCTTCAGCCTTACAAAATTCCCCAATTGGGGATGCCAGAGTCTCACTGGCTCCAGACGATTGTGAGCAGTTGGGGCTCTTGTGCGGTGTTCATATAAAAAAATGCATTTTATTATGACCCTAAGAAGGTCGTGTCATTTTAGCATTTTTATCATGTCGTTCATCTTGTAGTGTGTTGAGAATCAATTATTTTAAAGGAGAGGAGGAATAGTAAATAGGGACGAGCAAAATAAAGAAAACAGTATTTCATTTTGTAATAGATTTATAATAATAAGAATATTATTTAGACTGTGATTAAGTTATAAATACAAATACTATATTACAGAGCTACACAGTTAAGTAGAGGAATTGCTTTTTTTATAGGAAAATTTTGTCATTATTCGATTATGATGTAGGTACGTAATTACAAACTTAAAATCACTATGCGAAGCATAAAACAGTTTTCTTTCTCCACACATAAAAGCAATTCGGCGAAATAAAATAATTTTAAATACAAAAAAATACAAGTTTTAAATAATTTACCTGGAAGTAACAAACGAATCCAATATTGTGTTTTGTTGAGTTACTCCAATAAAATGTTTATTTTTTAAACTAGGACATTTTTATAATTAATAATTAGGCAACTAGTAGCTGTATTCGTAATATAATAATTTTCAAAGGAATGCATCACAGTTTCAATAGCTAGTAGAAAATAATCCATTTTGGTGTTTGTTGATTGTACTTCAGTGATTTTAGGACAAAGAAAAAAAAATCACATATTTATTAAAATAATAATAAGTTTAGAGTAAGTACTTTATTATTTTTTTTTAATTTTCAGAAATCATCTCTTTTTTAACCAATACATAATGCAGGGGTATAATATATTTATCGTGTAACTTTGTAGTTCGTAATAATTCTCCAGAATAAAATGTGAAGAAAGTGGGGTGGTGTCAATTGACAATGATAAAAAAACAAATAATATTTCTTGATCATATATATGAAATTTAAAACGGCAAAGGACACACACAATAATAGAATATTTACAACATGTGTATGGCGCATCAACTAAAATAAGTAAAAATTATTGTTACTGACTAAAAACATAAAAAAATAATTAAAGAAATGCGAATTTAACAAAATTCTGCAGTCGTAAGTGTCGAGCTTGTTTCAAATATTTAAAAAAAAAAATAATAAAAAGAGCCTGCCTTTGAAGGAATCAAGCTCGGGACAAACCACGCTTTATATCAAACAAATTTGTTGGAATAGACATTAGACTGGAACATATTTTTAATGAAAATGGCCAAATCATACTAACATTACAAAGATAAATTAAATAGGTTTTTTTTTTACATATTTACAAGAATTTAAAAAAAAATTTTGTTGGATAAATTAGGTTTGTTATGTACAGTATTGTAAGAAGAATGACATTTTTGTAAATTTCAATTGAAATAGTTTATGAACAGCTAAAGTTATGTGTATGATGAAGATAGGTACTGTAATTTCCACAAAATCTAAGACATTACAATGTTTTATTTCTTAAGATATGGCAATTTGTGAGTAAATTTGTGTCATCCCATTCGGAGTTTCTTGACAAATACACGCGTCAATTCTAAAACGTTATCGTTATAAATAAGTTGATTTGCTCAATACGACTAGGCTGTACACAGTTTAATAAAATATCAATACGGGGAGTCAATTACTGACAATTACCATATCAAATATAAAACACACAATCATAATAAAATAGGCTGTACGTTTTACCAAAGTCACTGGTCAATTTAGAAAACTTTAAACCTAATAGTCTTTCTTACTATGCAGTCTTTTGAATACACAAATATTTTACACTCATTTCTCGACTATCACACATGTTCACTAGAGAAGTGTCTTAATAAATTTTAAACGACGTGGAATGGATATTTTTTATTGCTATTTTTAAAAATCAAAGATCACTTAGCACTTAGCGTTAAAAGTCAACGGGGCTCAACAGCTGAACGTATTATCGTGGTTGCACGAGTGGATGTACCCGTCCTCGGGGTGGTTGAACCCGTTCTCCGAGATGACCGAGTACTCTGGCTCGTTGGTGTTGGGGTGACTGCAGTAGCCGTTGTTCCGACTGTGCTCGCAGTTCTCCTGGTGCCTCTGATAAGTGCTGATGATCTCCGGATTCCTCGGGAAACTGTTCTCTTGCTTGCGGGAATAACGGGAATCGATGTTCCGCTTGTTATCCGTGTTGTACTTGAAACTGTTCGTTTGGTTGACCTTCTTGTCTGAAAGGGATCTGAGAGATCCGTTGTTCAATGTGTGCGGCAGGACCCCATTCTTGATGGAGTGCTGCGCCAGAGCACCATTGTTGAGGGTGTGGGGGTGTCGGCAAGTGTCGCCGTTGATATAAGTAAATCCGTTGACGGGCAACGTCCCCCCGCCTCCCTGCAGCCTCTGTGGCCGGCGCGTGGAGCCCTGGGCTCCGCCCGGCAAGAAGAACACGCTGGGGGAGGCGTACAGCTCTAGCTACAGTTCCGTCACCGGAATCGGTCTCACGCCGGGTCCGACGGCGGGCTGCGCGCTGGGGAACACGGGCGGGTGCACGCCGCGCCCGATGTAGTCCTCCTCGGAGAAGGTCTTCTGGTACTCGTGTTCCTTGCGGGACATCGCGCGCTTGTTCCACTTGTAGTCCTTCAGCGCTTCGTGAACGCGCCTCCTGTATCTGTACAACAAGAGAACTAGGACGGTGAGGAGCGCGACACTTCCGACAACCAGAGCTCCGATGATGGCCTGTTGTTTTGTGTCATGCAGGGCGCATCCCAAATCGTCCGGTCCCAAGTTTCGCAGTAGCCGTTCCTTTAAGTGATCTGGACTAGCACATTGAACGTGGCTAAAGTTCTTCTGCGAGAGACGTTCTTGTAACCATAACAACTGACATCCACAATGTAGAGGATTGTCAGTAAGCTCCAAACGCTTCAACTCGTGCCATGCTAATAGTGATTCTGGTAGTGACGTGAATGCGTTTTCCCTCATAATCAGATGACGCAAATTTGGCAAACCAGCGAGAGAGCCTTCTTCAATGGTATCCAATTTCTTATTACTAGCCAAAACCAAGGTATCCAGATTCAAATTCTCATTAAATGCTGCTCGCTCAATCTTCTCCAGTTGACTCGCTCCAGTAATATCCAACCTTCTAAGATTAGTCAAGCCTTTGAAAGAATTCGCTTCAATAATGGTGAAATCGTTTTGGCCAAGAGTCAAGTCTTCTAGTCTGGCTAATTCCGATAGTTGCAAAGTGGGAATATTTTTCAAACGATTATCCGACAAGTCTAAGTTTCTCAAACCCATTAATCCCTTGAACGAGCCATCACTGATATTGTGGAGGCCAGCTCCACCGAGATCTAATACAGCGAGTCGGTTCAGACCAGAGAATGCATCATCCGGAAGAGCGGTGAAAGCGTTAAGACCAACGTGTAGTTCTGCCAAGCTTCCGAGGAGTGAGAAAGATGGAGTCGGAACCGAGATGAGCTGATTGTCGTCAAGATAGAGAACTCTCAGGGAAATCAAACCGCTGAATGCCTTAGCATCCACGCGTGATATTCTATTTTGGCCTAAGTTAAGTTCCTCAAGTTGGGGAAGGAGAGTGAACACTCCCTTGCTTAATTCTTCCAAGAAATTTCCTCTCAAGTTGAGAACTGTAAGCGACGACAGACCTTGGAATGTGAAGTTGGACACGGAAGATATTTTGTTGTGATTTAAATGCAGTTCTTGCAGTTTCTTCTGATTATCGAAGCTTTTAGACGGAACGCTGACGAGGTGGTTGTAAGACAGATCCAAGAAGTACAATTCTCCATAGAATTGTATGGAGCTGTCGATCATTTTGATTTTATTATTCCTGATAACCAGCCGCTGAATGGATGGGTTGAGGGTTATAGGCAGGACGTCCAGTTTGCTCTCTTCGCAGAGAACGACGAGGGTTTCATCGTCACAGTTGCAACCGTTGGGGCAGTTGGCCAGGGCGCTGGTCGAAGTGGCGACCAGCAGCAGACTTAGGATGAAACTCCACCCGATCACTTGCGAAACCTGCAACAAAAAGAATACTCACGTTAGTAAAACGCAACTGAAATTATCGTAATAAGTATCTTAATTACATCATATTCAATGTCATTTCAAGGGTAATGCAGGTTTTATAATATCCTACCCCAATTTTACCACCCCATTAATAAATTTCGTAATCCAATTTAGCTTAGCCGCCCTTCTCTGTTTCATTACACCGCCGTTATAAGATTGTACGATTCATGTGTGTTAATTACTGGTGGGGTGAAAATACGATGGGTAGAAATTGATATATTATTTTACACCTAGCATTACCTATGTAGGATCCATAAACGTAACCATATCACAAATCACCCTATAAAACGATTTTTTTCTGACTGAATAAAAATAGAAGAATTTCTTCGCGCATGAGAGTTTACGGAATATGAGGAAATTCCGTAAAAAGCAAGTATAATGCATACCATCTTCATGAAGTAGGTAAGTACGTACTAAGTATATCGCTCGTCCTGTGAGCTCGGTACGGTTCATGGTAATAGGGCGATGCCATTAATGTAAGGTAGGGGCAATGGAGACCGCGTTAAATTTAAAAAAAATGCGGTGTAGGCAAATTAAAATCCCTTCCCAAGAAACGACGGAATAGGCCATATTTTACAAAATTGCAATGTGTAATGTTCTTGCCGGTAATTACATTTCTTAGAATTTCCAAGAAACTGCGCTAAACGAGCCATAAATAAACGAGGACAAGGAAGTGGAATAATAATCTCACAGTAAATTTAGGCTGTAAGTATTTAATTTAATTTAAGAATAATAACATATTTAAATGAAGCAACTCTTACTGCTGATAAATCTTCAGCACGATTTGATCACAATGGCGATCCCTAAAGGTTTGCTTTAAATGTTTAATTTAGTAATCTCTTTTCATTTTCTTCTGTTTCCACTGGGGATGAACCGCGGGGTTAATGATTATGAAAATGAGAAAATATTTCAATTAAGCCATCGTGCCTTTTAATAAAGGATATCTTTTGACATGACTCGGCCGAAGAATACCCAAAATAATTAATAACATAAAGTATAAAAGGGAAGGCCTTTTGAGACCGTCAAAAAGTTCCAAAGAATTGAAAGACAAACAAATTGATTAGGAACTCTGAAGACAATATCATTTATAGATACGTATTTATGGAATAATAAATTCACATCAAAGTTATAAAGATATTTTATTTGAAAATAAGTTAAGACAAGCGGATTTCTTAGGGGAGGTATTAAAAATCGGATTCGGTGTTTTTCTAAAAATCCTCGTGACCTAGGGGTAGGGATTTCCGACAGAGAGGTCAACCGGGGGCCCGGAGCTATCGGGACCACTATTGCAAGCTGCAAGCTCAGCCACCTCTAGCTATCTGCAAGATAGACTTGCCACCAGGTTTATGGGGTGGGTGTCTATCTGATCGATAAACCACGGCGTCAACAAGGGGTGGTCTCAGTGAACTGGACTGTGTGGAAAATGCTGCTTCCAATTCTGTGAGTTCTGGCGTCATGAAATTTGTACAGCCTTTACTATTTGGAATTTTATGAAAACGCAATAATTTTCAGCTCCCAGTCATTTCCATCATGAGCTAAGGAACATTGAAAAAATCATTAAATATTTTTAAAAAAATAAGATAAATCGCAATATTGTTTGATCAACGTATTTTTCTATCGTTAAAGAATAAAAAAAAGTGCTGAAACCCGGGCAAAAACGGGTAGAAACAAACTTATAAAAAAATTAAAAATGGTGCGAAGTATTTTTTCGATCGATTTTTGTCCTATATCTGCAGGTATCTGTAGTCCTTGGTTTCCTGCTCACGGAGTATTTTCGCAGTTCGACATTTCTATGACATTCTAAATTAAAAAGAAAAATCCGAAAAAAATGGTATCATAAAACAGAAATGATTTTACCATTAAAAATACATTAAACCGTGAAAAAGATGCTCACTGTCGGTAATGAATGTTGACTGATAGGATTTCCCTTTTATTTTACCTGACAGAATACGAGTATATGAGAACTCAGAAAATCTCTTGATTAATTAAATCACAGAAGAGGAACGAGAAAATTAGCACCTTATAAATAATGTAAGGAGTTGAATATTAAACGAAAAACTAAATACTATTTTTTTATGTGACACCTCACAAGAGCGTCGTACAGAGAACGTACAGGGTAACTATATCGCTACCAGGACATTGACGAGGCCCGGATTAAATGTTGGAAGAAAGACAGATGCCGGCAGCTCGTTCTATGAAGGGTGCTTAAGTATTATTATTTAAACGTTGTGATGTTCAACCATCCCGTTTAAGAGGAACGGCTGCGCTGCCTGTTTCATATTTTTTTTTTTTTTTTTATATGAATACCTCACAAGAGTCCCAACTGCTCTTACCGTCTGGAGCCAGTGAGACTATGGCATTCCCAATTGGGGAATGTTGTGAGGCTGAAGGTAATGGGGAGGGGAAGGAGAAGGGGAAGAGGAAGGTTGGGAATACCTGGCTATTCAGATCTGGTCACCAAACACAGCTAAAAGCCATTTCAAGCAACGTTTCAATTCTGAATGGTGGTCTTTCACCAGGGCGATACTGAAGGTATCTTCCACTCTGGAACGTGCGCAAATATACTATATATTATTTTTAAATGAATTAATTGTGAAACAACACAAATTAATTAAATAAAAATTACTTGCGCACGCCGGGATTTGAACCCGCGACCTTCGGATTCGTAGTCGAGAGCCTTACCCCTCGACCATAGAGGCCGTCAGGTATAAATAACCTAATTTTGGATTTGAGGCCAAAATACCCATTCAAACCGAATGACATATTTTTTTTAAATTAAAGGTTTAGTAAATATCTAGTATGGATAATTTTATTTTATTTTTTTATTATGATGTATATGCCATGGAGAAAATCAGTTATCATAATTTTAGAGGCAAATTAGAAAATTATTTATATTATCATTTTAAGAAAAAAATATCATATTTCCTGTGTAAATACGATTACGTAAATAAAAATAAGAAAACAAAACTTTGAAAAAAAAAGTTTTTTTCGGCTTGACATTTTAAATTACGTACGGCAAATTTGTTTTCTAACGTAAATTGGTCAGTTTTAATTTAATTTAAGTCCACCATAATGTTTATTTATTTATTTTCTATTTTATATTTCATTATATTTTCAAAGCAAATGAGGTAAAACTTTTTTTAAATCACCGTTAGCCCCCAAATAATTGTTAAAGGTGCCTCTAAAATAGCGAAAAATCAATTCCTTGAATGGCCTGTATTTCATAATGTAAAACAAAAATAAATAAATTACTTCTAATCCGCACTGGATATTTACTATACTTTGAAATGAAAAAAAAAATCATTAGGTTTAGGAGAGTATTTTGACCTCAAATTCAAAATTAAGTTACGTATGAAACAGGCAGCACAGCCGTTCCTCTTAATTCATTTTCATTTTATTATACCAAAAACAAATACCGGTTTATCTTTGTTTTAATTATTTTTTACAAATTATGTATGTAGGATTACTTCACATTTATTCATACCGTTTAAACTTATGTTTATTGTTGTTTCTTTTGTATTAAAATTTTATTTTAATTTAGTTTTTCTTTTTATTGTATGCGGAAATAAATTGTCATCTGTAATTATGTTCCGTACATTCAATTGTGACCCTCCAAGTTGGACAGTAAAAGCATTTTATAAACAAGTGTACGAGTATATCTAATGCTTAATAAAAGTACATAAATAAATTGAACTAAAATAATAGATGCATCACGGACAAACTGAAACAGAATACTGCGGTTCGCCCGATTTAACGAAGAGCGAAGCTTTGCGTCTCAACGAGGAATGGGGAATCCCCTGAATTATTTCACGGACTGAATACACTATGATTTTAGGATTATTCTTAGTGAAATCAGAATCCGGATTTTTAAATACAGTATCTGAATTATCCGGATTTTAAATTTAAAATAAAAGCAACGCCCTATGAAATTATCGTGTCCAATGGGCTAACAGGCACAATATAATATTTAGGTGCAAATACATAATAAAATGTTCACATCGTGCACAAATTAAACAAAGAAGTGTACACATGTAATACCTAAAAAAAAAAGTTAAACATAAGAGTTAGATTTTAAAAACTTTTTTTCATCGTAAAGATTTTTTGTTATTGTTATTGTTGCTTCATTTTCTAATTGTGTTTGAGTCAAGAAATCGGTATGTCTTTTGATTCATGCCGAAAGAGTTCACAAAAGATTAAATAATTTTTAAAAAATCCGGATTTAAGAGGAAAGTTTGAAGAACAAACTTGAGAAGAATTTGGCTATAGACCTAATTACTATCTCGATACTGCAAACACCCCACGAAAATATCTAAAAAGATGGGGGGGGGGGTTCACTTGATGCATTTATTAAGCTTCTATATAATACTCAAAAACAGATTATAAATTTATTTTTTTTTGTTTATATTTTTAACTGACTGCCGTCTTATACAACGAATCTAAATTATTCAATATCTGCAAACTATTTATTCTTCAAACTACGAAAAATGTTTTTTAAAACCAAAACAAATTCGCAAATAACGAAAATTGAATAAGTAAAAAAGGCTAATAGCGTGTTTTATTCTCCTCAATCCTATACTAAATTATTGCAAACACACAGACGTTTTATTGGTTTGTCGTACATTCAATCTTTTACCAAGAGATATTCAAACGAGAAATAAATTATCACTCCACGTAAAAGAAGTAAAATTATGGCTAAATAATCTAGATGCTGAAACGTTAGTTTTACAAAATATTTGTTATTTCGATCTGCTTACTTTAACTATAACTTCAACATTTAGAAATCAAAACATTTTTTTAAATAAAGTGTTGAATACTAAATAATATTAATTCATTTATTAATAATGACTCCACAATAATGAATACCAATCTTTTGAAGAAATTATTAAAAAAAAAAAAGCTTAGTTATTAGTATAACTCTAAAATTTCCATTACATATGTACTTCCTTGCTGTTACATTACTTAAATAATTCATATTCTAGTACTCATATTACTTAAATTTCTCGTATTACCCACAGACGGGCAGCGCCTATTGTAGGTTCCCATTTCTTACAATTATTATTTAGACAATCAAGCATCTGAAAAAAATATTATGTTAAAAACTCTGGGAAAAAATAAAGCAAAAAAAAAACAATCTGTTATATCTCTGGTGTAATATATAATGTACTGGGGAATATACAAGCCAAAAATATTACTACAAGCTGTGTGTCTACGTCACCGCGAACCACGAATATACGTAATAGGAATAAAAATCGCTTGGTAAGAGGAGTCTAGAAATGTTTGATGTTAACGCAAAAAGGGTTTTTTTGTGAATAATTTCGTAAGAAAGAAAAAAGGTATTGAAGGGAAACAGTCAGTATTAAAAAAAACTTGTTTCTTATATGCGTTCATAATTTTCTAATGAAAAAATAAATTATTTTGTATTTTACGCTTATATTTTTATAACGTAATTAACAATTTTATTTTCATTCTGATCGAGCGAAACTATAGCAAAGGTTTCAATTTATCCAAATTTACTGACTCGTAGTAACGATTAATCGAAACAGACTTCACTTATAGCTTCGCCTTAATCCGGATTTTAGTTCAAAAGTTTCAATTTATCCAAATTTACTGACTCGTAGTAACGATTAATCGAAACAGACTTCACTTATAGCTTCGCCTTAATCCGGATTTTAGTTCAAAAGTTTCAATTTATCCAAATTTACTGACTCGTAGTAACGATTAATCGAAACAGACTTCACTTATAGCTTCGCCTTAATCCGGATTTTAGTTCAAAAGTTTCAATTTATCCAAATTTACTGACTCGTAGTAACGATTAATCGAAACAGACTTCACTTATAGCTTCGCCTTAATCCGGATTTTAGTTCAAAGAAATCCAAAAATCCGGACTTATCAAAACAGTTCCGGATTTGCAATCCGTACGCGAGCCTCGTTAGCGGGCCGACACATTGATTGCCAAATGCAATTTTAATATCGCACTCTAATCAGAACAATCGGTCCGATAAGCAAACAGACAAATGATTTTACAGAACAATACCAATTACAATGGACAGTAGTACTGCAGTGATTCGGAATTTGTATACAATTGACGTGGTAATTGATCAATTCGTGATTCAACGGATTTAAGGATACAATTTAATATTCGATATAAATACTGATTGCTTTTATTTTAGTATTACTGAAATGAGGTATCATATTAAGCAGAAATTACTTTTGAACATTTATTTTAAAAATTATTTATTGAACATTTGCAGAAAATTAAATAATATAGAGTACCTACTAATAAAATGCTGCTATTAAAATGGCATACTAACAATACTAACAATCTTTTTTCTAAAAGTAATTTATTTCAACAAATGTTAACATAACTTAGTCATTATAAAATGCATCCACCTAATCGTATTCAACAAGATTGTAAAATTTAAATAGCGGGTTAAATTACGCAATATAATTATTTTAAAAATTTTGATGAAAAGGGTGCTGAAATGTGATTTATTTATTTTTATTTATTTATATTTATTAATTGATAAACTAAAGTTCTTAAAAACTTAAGACAAGATTTTTGTGCATAGCGCAAAGGGTAACAATTATTTTTATAAACAATAATTATTTACAGGTGAAAATATAATAAAAACAGTAATTATTGACTGAAACACTAGTATATATTGATTAACTTGGCGGGTTTGCGATAAGCCGACGTAGCTCAATGGTAGAGCATCTGACCGGACATGAGAAGGGTGCAGGTTCGAGTCCTGTCGGCGACATTTATCTTTGCTCGGAAAGGTTTTTTTCAATTTGGATGAGTGTTTCAGGCTAATAAATATTGTTTATAAAAATAATTGTTACTTTTATTTTTCTCCATAATTATTTAATACGTTGATTAAACACAGAGTAGAAGACTTACTTGCCTTAATACCGCACTGATTGTCCCATAGCGAAATATAATATAAAAATAGTTATTCAATATCAAGCAGAGGCTTGTGTAAGTACAGGTACTTCTACAAAAAGAGGCTTGCGTCAAAGTTCTCTCGGAAAGCACAAACTGTGAACATCCATATTATTTACAACAAAGAAGAAAGGAGATGAACCGATGCCGGTGTTTACGTTATACGTTCAGAATAACTACAGTATTTACCGGGATTATGCGGGTAGTTTATGAGCGAAGTTTCGAGATATTTGCATTACTCGCTAATTTATCCAGTTCGCAAAATGCACCAAATAAGATTCCGTGAGCAACTGCAGCCGAGATTGCAACTGTTGTGATCAAATTTTATAGTTAAATAATGTTTGATGAATAGAGTTCCAACTGCAGCCAAATATTTCAAAGAGTTCGTTACATTATTCACGGAGTGGGATGCGGGCAGATGCTGTAAAACCGTACCTATCTGGTCTACACTAGGGTATTAAATACTTAAAGGTAACAGTTGCAACTAGTGTTGTAAATTCTAATATGATAAATATTTGATATCGGTAGTTAATGGATTCCTATGACAGATTCCCACCATCACGCTAATAGCCAACATGGCGGATAGGAGTCCAGGCGGTAAAATTATTACAAAAGGAATTATTCCGTCCACTGCAAGGGATTTAAATAAAATCGGACTTCAGCATCACTGGCAGGTAGTCATGCGTTCGTGCACCATGCAATTCTTGAAAATAAAATGTAATCCAAGGACGAATAATTATCATTGTATTCTGTGGAGCGGCAAACTACAGAGACAATAATAATTATGGATAATCTATGCACTATCAATCAGTACGATTAACTATCAGTGGCTTGCATTCCAAAAACGCATAAAAGCTATGCCTTCCCCAAGAAAAATAAACCATACAAATAAAAATAAATATGTAAAATTAAATAAAATGCTACCAATTCCTGATCAAAACGTTTTTTTCCCTAAATTTTTGAATAATTTTTATGTCACAATCGTTCGACTAATTTCTAATCTTCAGTTGCAACCTGATTCATGACAATAATACACTTGACAGCAATTTTTACACACTGAAAAAATGTTCGTTCTATAATTAGGGACATAATGTTATCCCTCCATGAAAGTTTTTCCCTTTTCATAAATTGTCAATTTTTTAAATTTCCAACTGTACCGTAAAAAAAAATCAAATTAAAAAATTAGGGTGCCGCCATCTGTGGAGGAAAAAAAAAATGAATTAACACATCTTTGACTGAAGAAAAATCTAACCCAAAAATCCGTTATAAAACTACACACAGTCTAGTTTTGGTCACAGAGAAATGCACGCCACTGTTAACGATATATATTCAATACGCCATTTACATAATCGCCACACAGCAACAACTAAAAACAAAGGCTTCATTCAATTAGCCCCGAGATACCCCAGTATTACCATAAGACCTATAAAGCATACAATTCAAAGCAATAAATGACGAAATCAATGCTAATATTATTTTATTACTGAGGTGGCAACATTATTTACTTATACTAATTTTCAGTAACACAAAATACCTTAGAAATATGTATAAAGCTTCTGACATTTTCCGTACATTGAAAAATATTTAAATGTCCTCATTAAAGCAAATATAAATAAATAATTATTGATAAGAATTGTGATATGTTTAGTCAAGTTTGTCTAAAAATAAGAAATTAAAGAAAATTTCTCACACATTATTAAATAAGTATTTTATTCCCTTTCTAAACCATCAGACCGAGCGTCAAGGCGAGGCTTATATAACTGTTAGTACAAACCTTAAAGTCTCTTTAATACTTTATCATTTATGAGCGAAGAAGCAGTAAAGTCTGCGGGTTGCCTAATATTCAATTTATGGATTTTCGATTTCTATAATTTAGCAAGAAAATATTTCAGAGAAAATCTACTAAATGTATGAAAAAAAACAATTTGTACAACTCTGACCGCTAGATGGTGCTAGTGTAGCATGTTGCCATCAAATGTCAGCAAACTGCGCGTATTATATATTTTTTGCGGTATTTGGTAGCACGAATAGATAATGCTGAGTTTGGATTACGTGCCTTTTCTAACAAACGGGTTGGTAGTAAGTAAGTAAACACATTTTATTATATCCGTTAAATGTTTATGACACACTCACTCCACGTATATAAGTATTACAGATTCAATTTAAAATTCTGCAAATTGCTAGTTTCTTTTATGTTCGTCCAACCTTTCTTACCGAGTGATAAAACTAGTTTAAAAAGCTTGTGAAGTTATTCATGAATACATTTTCCATACAAGAACCTAATATTTAAAGGCACAATATAATTTCCTTGTACGTACGTACGAGCGTGATATTTACAAAATTGGAACTGATGTGTGTGTGTTAAGAAAACTGTTAAAAATATAAAAACAAAATTCAGAAAAGCAATCAAGTTTTGCAATAAAATTTAGACATTAAATAGGGTGGAATAAGAATTTTTCATTATTGTGGCACTACCAAGTTACTGACTTTGTCTTTGAAATTTGTTCCTCACATTAAAATATATTCGAATTTGACTTTGAAATCCTTTTTAAATAAACAAGGCGAAACAACTCGATTTAAAAAAAATATATAATTTTAATCTTTAAATTGATTTTGTTTTTATTTTTTATAACTTATTGAAGTTTGTAAACCTCATTGTAATATTTAATCATTGAAGAAGATAATATTAACACATCCCAAATGAACCACGAAACCGAAAAAACAACAGAAATTAAAAAGATTTCAGTCGCATCTGGGACTCGAACCCAGGACCTCTACCTATCCGGGGTAACCGCTTAACCAACTTAGCTAATGAGACCAGTTCAATTAACGCCATTTACACCGATATCATACTTCAAGTTCAAGACTTGTTAATATTATCCTCCATTTTTATAAATCCCATATTATTGGCTGCTATCCTTATGATGATTGCAAAGTTTCATCCCGAACTCAATTGCAATCGGAATAGAGTCTCGGATATGCCTACCCGATTTTTATTTATATGAGACATCTATTGACTTATTTTACAAGTCTGGAAAGAAATATTCAATTTATTTTAAGTTGGTTAAGCTAAGTTGGTTAAGCGGTTACCCCGGATAGGTAGAGGTCCTGGGTTCGAGTCCCAGATGCGACTGAAATCTTTTTAATTTCTGTTGTTTTTTCGGTTTCGTGGTTCATTTGGGATGTGTTAATATTATCTTCTTCAATGATTTTTATTTTAATATTTTTTTAATTTTATTTATCTAACATCTATTTCGTTAGACAAATTTCAAAAATACAAAAAATCGCCCTTTTGTGTTATTATCTCCATTGAATAGAGTTAAATAATAATAAAAATTTGAACATAAAAATGTCTTTAAATATGACGTAGAATCATCTCCCTTCAGAAAGTACCATTAATTTCTAAGCAATGTTTGTTCAAAGTAAAAAAAAAAACGTACTTGAACAATTGTGCTTTTTTTAAAATACATTCTACTTCCTATGAGAAAACTAGGTGTTCCCATTTAAAACCTTTTAAACGATCGCAGCGCCCTCATTTTTTGCCTACTATAAAAAGTCAGACTGTAGCTACCCATAATATATATATCCAGAAGATTATTTTTATTCAAAACTTGATATATTTTTTTAATATGAATTCTGCACAAGAGTCCCAACTGCTCCCAACCGTCTGGAGCCATTGAGACTGGCATTCCCAATTGGGAAATGTTGCGAGGCTGAAGGAATTGCGGAGGGGAAGGAGAAAGGGAAGAGGAAGGTGGGGAAATACCTGGCTATTCAGATCTGGTTACCAAACACGGCGAAAAGCCATTTCAAGCAAAGTTTCAATTCTGAATGGTAGTCTTTCACCAGGGCGATACTGAGAGTATCTTCCACTCTGATATATGCTTTTCTATAAAAAAAGTCTTCATCTTGGAAAGTTAAATTACATCCGGTGATTTTTCAAGACAATAATCATAAAAAAACTTGTATAAATTACTTAGCGACATCGGAGTCTTACTGAAATGTGATTTGAATGGGTAATTATTTTAGTATACATTGCGTGGCGGAAATTTGTGATAATGAAAGCATATTTTATTCAGTAATATAATTCGCATTCAAAGAATATTAAAATGCAAAGTACTTATAAGTAAGGTCTGCTTTCGTAGGACTTGGGAAAATAAGAGTTTACTTTAACTAGTGCAGAGAGCGGTTAAGGAATTTAGAGTGGATTATTAGGGAGGCTGCGGGGATATGAGGAAATGGATTCTCTACTTTAAGGAAGGCTTTGGTTTGAATCTGATGAAAATGGTGGGGTGTCAACTTCCTCGCCAGGTTTCGGGTACCACACCCACTGTTGACTGCGGTGACCAGATGGCAACGAAAATACCAAGCTTATTCTAGACAGATTGAAAGTGGGATTTTGTTTGAGGTTTTCAGAAGGTAGGTAGGTAGGGTCTAAATAGGTATTTTTCTATATAAATAAAATGTTAACCCTTTAAGTCTATTATCAAAATATGAGTGAGTTCTGGTGTTCTCTCTTTCTATAACACATGACTGACATTAAGAGAAACGGAGATAGAGCGGGTATTATGAAGACCGTCATTTGATTCCCAATATGGAACAATTAGAATAGGAAGGTACGTGAATTTTTAACGACCTGAAATTAAGACTATCAAAGATTAAGTTGGCAAATCTCGCTATTCAGATCTGGCCACCAATCATGATTAAAGTCATTTCAGACTTTTGATTTTGACTGGTCGTATATTCTACTCTTGATCAAGGTGCAAATTAACGAATTTATAATTTATTTAAAATCTACAATATCTTAATAAATTCATACAAAATGTGATTAGAATTCGATAAGCTTTAAACACGCCATCCTTTGATCCAGAGTTATATTAGTTCCTTAGAGAAACGTAAGGCCAGATGGTGTGTAATGTGTATATCAACCAGTTAAGGGTCAGCATTAAAAAATGGCCCTAAATATCACTTTGCAGGTTACTAACTCAAGCAATGCCACAAATTACTTACCTGAAAATTCTATACGGGTAGAAAAATCTGTAAGGTTTCAAAAGACAAAAATCCAGAAACCGTAATCCTTAAATTATTTTAATGAAATACGTCCCAAAATGTGTGAAAAAAGATGAAGTTTGAAAATCAGCGAAACCAATTTTGAACGTTTTACCTAAAATTAACGTATGCTTTTCACATAGAATTTAAAAGATTACAGTTTGAGGATTATAGCCCTTTGAAACCTTATATATTTGACTAGTAACAAATAAATAATTCATAGTATTTCTTTTTGGTGGTTTCATAGTTCTGTTAAATAACCGGATAAAACAGAACAGCTGTTATGTTTCGTCACGGAACCGATCTGTTACACGCGTCGATTACGAGAAAGAGCGGAAGGTTAGAACGGTTCTATCAGCGGCAGGACCACATTGGGGTCTGATGATCGTACAAGATGAAGGGATGAACCCGTTGTCACCCCAGCCTTGCTCATATGGTAATGCAGGACGCGTCCCGCGGCCGCCGCCAAAGTTCCCGAGTTTATTTCGCGCCCCGGAAAGGCTTCGATTGCTGCGCTGGATCGTGAGGGGAAATCCGATCGTGCCCAGGCTCGTCCCTCTGCCCCCGCCGTACAACCGCCCATCCGCGGTTCAAACTTCAAACACAACTCGGAGAAACACCGCTAACTCCTCTCAGTACTTTAATGAATTGTTTAATAAAAAAATGAAAATTGTTGGATGAAATAAAAAATTTGTTAGTCAAAACTGTATCACTTCAAGGTTCAGTTAATTGAATCAATAATTATTTTGTGGCTTCATTATTAATAAAATTAATATGAAGTATTTTGTTTACACCACTGTTTGAGCATCAGGATACAACTATTATAAACGTTATATTATTTTATATGTTTATCATTTGTCTACGTTTGTCATTTTTTTATACTGTGTATCCCGATGAGGAAAGCTTCGCTTTCAAAACATGTTGATATTTATATATTAAACAGTTGTGTAAATAAAATACTTCATATTAATTTTATTAACAAATGTTAATAAAATTAATTAATTAAGTGCAGGTTCGAGTCCTGTCGGCCACATTTATCTTTTCTCGGAAGGTTTTTTCAATTTGGATGAGTGTTTCAGGATAATAATTATTGTTTATAAAAATAATTGTTACCCTTTGCGCTTTGCACAAAAATCTTGTCTTAAAAACTTTAGTTTATCAATTAATAAATAAATAACAAATTATTTGTTTGATTTCATCTAAAAATGTATATTTCATTGCACAAATTTATTATTACAGAATATATCTTTACTCTGATGGCACGAGCATGAAATTATTCCTAACTTGGAAAGTATTTTCCATCAAGTTTTCCGCGAAAGAGCTTTCTGGTATTTTCAGGATACTTACATGTATTCAAGTAAAAAATCCGAGGTGTATGTAAAATGTTTGCAGTATAAAAAATAAGGTGCATCCCTAAGAGGAGGGCGGTGGTGAAGAAAACAATTTTAAAGCTTAGCGAAATTGCGGGAAAGGGTGTATTAATTTTGACCCGTTTGCAGCATGAGAAGAAACAGAAAAGAGGGCAGCGCTATTATACCGGAAATAGCAATAACATAATCAAAAGGAGGAAGGTCTGGAGCGCCTAGTGAGCCGGAAACACTTGTTTATAGGAAGTGAGACAGCGGAAGGCTGGGAGGCTCGGAGGCTCGGTGCAAGGTGGCAACTAGTTTCACAGCGTCAGTGGGCGGCTCATGCTGCGCACTGCCCGTGGCGTGGGAATTTTCCGACCCCGCGAAGCGTGAACGGATTTTAAACATTTTCCAATATAAATCGACGAAACCCTCATATCGCACGAAATAGGGACACCTAGGTCTGCGAGCCAGTCCCCTGTGGACCTCAATCTTGCCGGGGAAAGTATGAATATTAATATACAGTTACATAAAATACCAGTTAAAGAGAATTAGAAATCCCACAATATTGATAAGCTCATGAATGTAATCAGAGAGCTAACAACAAATTAATGGACCAAAAACGCTTAGAAACCTACAAAAATATCACTTTACGAACAAAAAGAACCGTAAAACTTTTACAGCACCGATCTGGCGCCTCTTGGCAGTGAAAATGCGAAGGTACTAGGAAGGAGGCAATGGAGAAAACATCGGTTTTAACGACTCGCTTGAGGTACTATTTAAGCATTTTTGAAACGGTCCAGGCTGGAAAAGCACTGGGAAAGTGCTGGAAAAGTACTGGGAAGTGCTGTGAAACGAGTGAAAGCGAACGAAAAGTGATAAACGGAGGCTGAACAAACATCGCTCTAACGGGATCAGTCAACCAGACACGGAAGTTGCGCGAGGATTGCCAATTAAGGCGAGCCCTCAGCTACGCAGTCAGCCAACCAAGCAACCTACCAACATGGCGGATCCTTGATGGGAGAGACCGCAGCCTTCGATTGTCGTTAAGAGTTTATGCCAATTATTGATTCTGCGAATAATTTCTTCAATTATTATTATATATATAAGGGCCTTGGTTAATCATATTACATTTATACCAGCAATATATTTTGCGTAGCAAAAACCTCAAAAGAAAATATTGTATAAATCCGTAATTTCATGTTCCTTACCATAATTAGCGGGCAGTCCGAACCTTGGCTGGGTATTTGGCGATAGGCTCTATTCAAACATGTGGAATTGATGACAGAGGCAGACCGTTCAGACATTTATATAAAAACTTCGCATGAACAAAGTTCCAAAGTAGCCAAATTAATAATTAAATCCTCGTTCATCGAAAAAGTTTTCGGAGATTCGTAGCGAATCTAGTAGTGATAAATGGGATAGCGACCCACGTCCGATACTCGGTACCGTTTCCTCCCCAAATCCTATATTATTTCATAAGAGAAAAAACGTCCATTCAGCGGGTTTCATTAGTACTTAACTCGGTAATGGCGGAGTCAAATGGCTTTATGAAAACGCTTAACTCGCTCCGGAGTATAGTCAGGCTTAAACGCCAGTTAAATTAGTTGTGTATTAATCAAATGGGGTTTAGTGTTCTTACTATATTAGGGAGTTTGGTAACGCATTTTGGAACAGTTTTTTTTTTCTAAACCATCAATTTAATTTTTTCAACGTAAATGGTTGTCATATCGGGGAGTAAAAAATATCATTTTTTATTCCCCGACGCTTTTGAAATTCTGCGAAAAGAGTGATTCTGCAGATTCGAGGCGATCAGTGTGTGAAAGCCTCAAAACGCAATTTATATAAAAATTGATTTGACATTAAACTTCTTATACAGAACTGGCAGTAGATTAAACGACTGAAATATTTGGCAACGCTCCAATAATGGGCTATCCGCTATCTTTAACGGTTTCGAGAAATATCATTACTTTGGATAATCACTGTAATCTTCACCTAATAATCGCTGGTATAAAGATGGCATATTTAAATCTAATCCTTAAACGAAAGGAACCCCAATGAAAACGAAAGTTAAGATTCGGCAGATAAACTTTTTCGGAGGATATCCGATACCGTTTATTTTAATTCCAAGTAGGATTTGGAAAAATCTATAATAATCCTTAAAGGGCTGGAACAATATGAGAATACTTAACCAGTAGACTCGGTTTAAGTAATTTTTCAGAAGCTTTGTCGTAGAAGATATACTCAGTACTTAGTGCTCGTATCTCACTTTTCGACTCGTAGACCATTATTAAGTTCGGATAAGTTTGGCTTTAAGGAGAAATTTACGAAGCCTTAGTGGTTAATTAATTAAGTGTAATCATTCTGGAAGGCGGCAATAAAATAGAAATATATCTAAAGCAGCTTTAAAGCTTTTTTCCACAATTAACAGTTTAACAACGTTCAATTTATTGAAGAACTACACAATAAATAAATGACTTACGGATATTCCTACTTTTGACACTGGTAATTTGTGGTGGAATGACATTATAATGTCATTCCACCACGTAGCTCAACGGTAGAGCATCTAACCGGACATTAGAAGGGTGCGGGTTCGAGTCCTGCCGGCGACATTTATCTTTGCTCGGAAGGTTTTTTCAATTTGGATGAGTGTTTTAGATTAATAATTATTGTTTATAAAAATAATAATTGTTACCCTTTGCGCTATGCACAAAATCTTGTCTTAAGTTTTTAAGAACTTTAGTTTATCAATTAATTGACATTATAATGATTTATTAATTTGTTCGGACCGTTTCATCCCATCATGGCCATCTTCAGACTGGTACAATTTTCCGTGTTAGGCAGAAACCGGTCCGGTCAAAAATAAAGCGAATACAAGTTTTAAATCATTTTAATAAATCATGGTGTACATGACTGTTTTACAGACGTGAAATACAATTGAAAATAAAACTGTAAGTTTTGTGCGTGTCTGTATCGATATGCTCACGATCGTACTGTGCAAGTCCCTCTTAATATAATTCGATCTAATCTAACAGCTTTTCTCCCCTTCTTCCTATTGCCCCCATTTGACCGATCTCCACATTTTCATTCGTATTTTATATCTGTATTTAAAAAAAAATGTGAACAGCAACCGAGAGTCCCAACTGCCATTGGGACTATGCCATCCCCAATTGACGTATGTTGTGAGGCTGAAGGGAGTGATAGGAAAAAGAGATGGGAAAAGAGGAAGGTTGGGAAGTACCTGACTATTTAGATCTGGTCACTGAACACGAATAATGTCATTTCAAGCAACGTTTATTTTCGAATGGTGGTCTTTCACCAGCGCGATACCTAAAAGTATCTACCACTCAACAGCCATGTACCCATTAAATTTTGTGGTAGATTGTGATAACGGGCGTGTCGTCTTCAATAATTATCTGGGTTTGTGTGATGATGAACCAAACTCGTACGTTGGTAGGTTGGGTATAATTATCACTGTCGCAACGTTACAAGTATGAAGCTGGGGTAAGAAGAAGAAGAACGAGACAACCATTCATTTGATTATATACTTACATACGTCATACTGTTTCTTTTCTACTCTATTGCTCCTTTGATAGTATTGGACATACGTTTATCACATGAATGACTGAAATCAATAAACGTATGCTTATTAGATTGTTTGTTCGGTGTTGATAATTGAATTTATAATGGTTAAGAGCAAACTGGTATGAGACAAGCGAACGCTTCTGCGCAATGTAACATTGAAAGGGTTGTTATGTTACAACTTGAGAGCATGGAGAGGCATTGGTAACAATCTCGGCTTTAACTACGAGGGAAACAACTACGACTGCCAACTGAACTAGGGGTATACGGTGTACTCGGTGTGAAACGAAAACACGATTGCATCTGAGGCATTTGAATACCTTGAATACCTTTGGAATTCAATTCTGTAATTCGTACAAAAAACAAAAATCTAAGGTAAAAACTGGTAATAAAATAAATATTATTTATATGTAGTCTGCTAGCTTCGATAAAACAATCTTATTCGAACATTTTGAAAATTCAATCACAATCGATGAGAGTTTTAAATATTTGCTTTTAAATCAAAAACTTTTTTCTTCGTTTACATTACATTTTTATAAGAACATGCAAACCAGTTTCGGCACAACTCTGGCTTCTTCATAGCAGATTGATATAAAATAAAACTCAGTTAATATCTGCATTGAAAAAAAAACATTGGGTTTTTTTCGAAATATTTTTAATAAAAAAATGTTGTAAACGAAACCTGTTTCGACACAACCGTGGCTTTCTCAGGGCAGTTATAAACTAAACAGTTTATATCGACCCTAAAGTTGGTCCTTTTGTGCCGAAACCGGTTAGCATGCTCGCATAAATAACGCGATTTAAATTCGGCTACAGTGTTAAATTTCATAATGTAAAAGGTACCAAACTCCAATACGAAATGCTATTTATTTCCATTGTCATACGGCTGGTTATTGAGCCAAGGCATTTCTCGCATTCTCCGTTTCCAATTCCACATTATCTATCTACTATCGATCTGTAAGTATTGCGCAGTACGTATTACATGAGCCAGTGGTTTGTTGTCCTCAGAGTTCAGCTGGTACTTAGTGCCATGTCAACATTACTAAGCACTCGAGTGACTCTCGGCTAGACTTAATCTGATGGAAGAATACAATAATAATTCTGCTATTATATTCTATGCCATCATTAAGATAAGCCCAGCACTCTATGTTTGGTACACGTACACACGGAACACAACAAATTTAAGATTCACGATTGTAGGAGATGGGCTCTCGGAGATATGTGAGATGCTCCGTACAGTTCTACACACACTTGTGCCTTGTGCCTAAGTTTTAACCAGATTGTTTGATTATCTGGAACGGAAAAGATTTTTCAAGTGCTACAACAACAAAAAACGTTAAACCTAACCTAACGTAGCTTTCTTAATATTTATTATTATTTTATTATTATCAGCCCCTAGCCAGTGGAACTATGGCACCCCCATTTGAGGACTGTTGTGAAGCTGAAGGAAGCGGTAGGTATATGGAAGGTTAGGAAGTACCTGCCTAGTTAGACAAGGTCACTAAACATAGCGAAGTCATTTCAAGCAAAGTTTCTAATCTGAATGGTGATCTAACAGCACACCAGGGCGATATTGAGGGTAGATACTTTCAGTATTGCCCCGGTGAAAGACCAGAAATTCAGAATCGAAATTGAAATGGCTACGCCTTGTTTTTATCCTTATCTTTTCCCTCTCCAATCCCTTCAGCCTCACGACATACCCCAATTGGGAATCGGAGTCCCACTAGCTCCGGGCAGTTGGGACTCTTGCGGTATTCATATAAAAATGTGAATGTCAACACTAGCGATGAAAATACTTTTAATGCACCATTCTTACCCGGTCTTGAGGATCTTAAGGCGATTCTATTACAACTCCTTAAAATGTTGTTTTTAAACAAAAAACACATTTAAAAAACAAATAAAAATTAGTTTTGACTGTAAGCGATATTGTTTTCCTGTGACTATACGCCTTTGCTTTGTTTGTCTAATTTGAATCAGCGTTCAAAAGAAATATTCAACAAATATGAATACTGAATGAAGAACGGCGGTAAGGGCGAGAGGGACGTCGGAGAGTTATTATTTATTCATTCAAAATAATGATAGTATTATTACGCCATACGATAAACATAATGTTTTTTAATAGAAAAATATTTATTAAATATTTTATAAATTTACATAGGCTTAGCATTTATCAAAATCTAATCAGAAATATTACTTTTTCTGACCGTCCCATTGTATGTTTTACAAAATATTTCAAATACGAATATGATTTTTACAGTGGAGAAAGGTATTTTTAATCCTTTATCGTTGCGTTTTTTTAAAATAAACATAACCAAAGATTTTTGTAATCAGCATTACAAAAAAAAAAACATTAAGTTACACGTAGTGTTAATAAAAAAATTAAACCACACACTGTTCTTTTTTTAAATTTATCTTATCGACAAGTTACAGAAAAACCTTCACAGCATTTTTTAAGGATAAAAAAACGTAATAAATGTTTCTCTTTAAAAACACCATGTTTATCGTATTGCACAATAATATTATCATTATTTTGAATTAATAAATAATAACTCTCCGACGTCCCTCTCGCCGTTATACGGTGGCCTGAAGCACCTTACCGCGGAGATAAATTCGGTTGCTTTGAATGTGTAGTTTAATTTACCTAATGGCAAGATTGCCTGTTTGGCCAAATTAGAGAATAGGAACACAAGTGAACCGCTCCACGCAATGATGTTAGCTCTTTTAAGATGCCTTTCCTCATATTTTGTAAATAATGTATTAAAATAAGTGGTGATTTAGCATGGAGTAATCAGATTCTAGCGCACAAAATAAATATATTCACGTTCAAGCTGAAAGTTTTGAGTTTTTCTTTCGAGATACGCGAGTAGGCGTTCTCGGAGCTATATATACATATGTGTAAATAAATCACATTACGTGATAATATTACCGAAGTGGGAGATAAATAACTGGGAGCTCGGTCAGTCTGGTGCAGAATCTTCCATAAGGGAGAATCTAATAAATAGCCCTGCGTTTATCATGACTTCAATCTGAATTCTGTTTTAGGAAGTACATGAATCGTTTTCACCACTGACGTCAGTATTATTTATGTATATATTTACTAGCTGATGTGTATCCGGTTTATTTTTTTATTAAATAAAGATTTGATCAAATAATAAGCGTCGCGTTTAAAGCTATGGAATTTTAAGGATTCGGTATTATTTGCAAAGTGTAAATTAAATTTATAATTTATATGCTTAAAGAATTTACGTTGTATGCTTTCGATTCTTTCAATATGGGCTTATATTGCTTGTCGTTTGGGGGCCATAATTGATTTGACAGCGAAAGTAATGCCTTGTGATGACTATTACTATCTCGAAACAAAGAAACACTAATTTAAAATTTTTATTTCATTCCAAAAATTTATTTTTTCAAATCGTATCTAAATAATAAAGTTTTTAAGTACGTACCTACTTGTGTTTTTCATTTTTAAAATATTCTACCAAACAAACCTTCTTATGAATATGTAATCTGCGGCTAACAAGAGTGGTATGTCTATGGGCTAACCTAAATACAACATGGCGGGTTCAATATTTTTCACACTAATTATAAAACGTTATAGCAACAGTTTTACATATTAAATTTCATTGAACCTACTCTGTAAACCCCCCTGGCACTAATAAGAAGAAACTGTGCTATTTTCAGCGCAACTGGTCCAGTAATTTTCGAGAAAATCGAGGACAGACAGACAGACAAACATTCAATTTTATATACAAAGATTTTCATATTCTCCGTAAAACATTTGTACACTAATAAAATAATAATAATCTTTAATGTTAATTGATATATTTTTTTTATTTTTTAGCTTTGCATTTACACATTTTAAGCTTTGTATTTAAAATTTTATATTACATATGTTTTACACATTTGCTTATATATTTTTATTCATTTGCATATCTATATATTTATTTTTTATTGTTACCCGTCTCAGACCAGACATCGTCTAGTGAGACGGGTAAAGTACATATAGATGTGTAAAATTTTATGCCATTAAATAAGGTAGGCGGCAATGAAATGAATTAATTACTCTAACAAAATATTCGGTTTTTGTCAACGAGCCGAACCATTTGACTTAGTTGCTGTTTTACTGGCGGCACGCCTAGCTCACCCCCCGCTCCTCTTATTTTGGTTTATTCTATGTATTATTTGCCCCGTGGTTTCCACAATGTATACTCGATCGTGGTATTCAGACACATAATTAATATTAAAAAGAGAATAAAATAATTACCTGAAGGCGTGGAAACAGCCACAGATTGTTGCCCCCGGATGCCATCTGTAAAGAAAATTGATCTAAGTATAAGCATTCATTGGTGGAATAGATTTCATTTTAAATTAACAATATTTATGTATATCTGGGTCGAGTAAGAAGATATTATTCCGCCTGGAAAGGTAATGATAAAAGCTTTTGAAATTGAAACAGATCAGATACTTCCCAAGCAAACAAAGCGCCCAGGGTGTATTTAGGTTTCTGAAACTAATATCAATTATTACCGTCGGAGATCTATTGCGTAAATAGGTTGGGAGTTGATGTTATTTCGTCATTTACTGTTGTAAGTTTTGAGCTGTCTTTTGTATCTACCGCTACAGGGCTGGAGGTAAATTACATGGCAATAATCGCAGCCCGCGATTACCAAACTTTCCCAACATCCAGCGAATGTCAATAAGATTTACAGCCAACCAACCAAACAACCTCCCCAACAAACTGTTATTTATACACTTTGTGTTTGTGCGTGGATCGACACTGATTTATTTGAAAGTTTATCAGAAGAATCACGAGATATCTTAACAGAATAGACATATTAAAAATATATATATATATTCTCCATAGTCGGTTAAATGAGTAAGAATGAAAATATAATCAATTGACTCCATAGCTCGTTAAAAGAGTATGATTGAAATTATAATCAATTGACTCCATAGCTCGTTAAAATAGTAGGATTGAAAATATAATCAATTGACTCCATAGCTCGTTAAATGAGTAGGATTGAAAATATAATCAATTGACTTCATAGCTCATTAAAAGAGTAGGATTGAAAATATAATCAATTGACTCCATAGCTCGTTAAAAGAGTAGGATTGAAAATATAATCAATTGACTCCATAGCTCGTTAAAATAGTAGGATTGAAAATAAAATCAATTGACTCCGCTCGTTAAATGAGTAGGATTGAAAATATAATCAATTGACTCCATAGCTCATTAAAAGAGTAGAATTGAAAATATAATCAATTGACTCCATAGCTCATTAAAAGAGTAGGATTGAAAATATAATCAATTGACTCCATAGCTCGTTAAAAGAGTAGGATTGAAAATATAATCAATTGACTCCATAGCTCGTTAAAATAGTAGGATTGAAAATATAATCAATTGACTCCATAGCTCGTTAAAAGAGTAGGATTGAAAATATAATCAATTGACTGCATAGCTCGTTAAAAGAGTAGGATTGAAAATTTAATCAATGGACTCCAGAGTTAGTTAAATGAGTAAGAATGAAAATATAATCACGTGACTCCATAGCTCGTTAAAAGAGTAGGATTGAAAATTTAATCAATGGACTCCAGAGTTAGTTAAATGAGTAAGAATGAAAATATAATCAATTGACTCCATAGCTCGTTAAAAGAGTAGGATTGAAAATATAATCAATTGACTCCATAGCTCGTTAAAATAGTAGGATTGAAAATATAATCAATTGACTCTATAGCTGGATAAATGAAAATCCAATGATCGCCGTGAAAGCAAATCATTTTAAGCTTAAGGAGAATTACGCAAACAATTCAAATCGTCACATAAAATATATAAGTGACCACTTATCTCCTCTTTTGTCGCCCGAATTATCCCTTTATTCTTATGCGGAAGGAGAAAATCAGTATCTTTACGAGAAAATGTTGCATAAAGATCATAAAAGACACTTTCAGACCAATCGGTTGTCACAGTTCAGGCAGTGATTAGCAAGCGATGCGACATTTCAAGTCATCCCCAATTAGTGGGGGGACTGGGGAGTGCGGAACGGAAAGAAGGGAAGGAAGACGCACCCTTTGTTAGGCGCTTTCCAGGCTCTGGGGTCCGGAGGGTTTCATCACAAAGGCAAACAATCCTCTCGGACTGATTGATGAAAACAGTCCGCAACGTGACGGAGATGCAAATATCCCTCAGCGGCTCATACCCAGGAATGTTTCGGGGATTGAATGAGATATTTCAAATGAGATCTTACTTTGGTCTAATCAAAATATTATTCAATGTTACCGAAACGAGATACTATTACTTGAAGGTTATTCAATATTCATAACGACAAAAAATATTTCAAATTTATGCAATGAGATAATGACCACGGAGAAGCGTTATACCTACGTTATACGTGAAATTATCTAATTTAAACATAAGCATCACTCCGTTTCCCCGCAGGGGTTGCTGCACAACTCTGTATTGGCATATACACACTTTACTTTATTCACATTCATATACCGTCACATACATACCGTTCTGTTATTCTGGCTCTCAATATATTATTTTATTTTTTTTACATTAACGGACTATTGTCTAATTACACAAAGTACACAACACGAAATGAGAAAAACAAGATCTACAGAAAAAGAACAGCACATACATTATACATGAATGAAATAATGATAACAATATATATATGAGAGAAAATTCAAGTCAAAGCTCGAACAAGGTTTTGGTAGAGTTAATGTTAGACATATTAAATAATATTCTTCGAAGTTTATTTTCGTAAAGACTGGCAAAAATCATTTAGACTGGTACCCAAGACCCTGGCTTGAGTTAACAAATCTCAACATTCTGGTTTGTGGAGAATGGTACCCATAATTAGTGTTGATTGAGGAAAAGCAATTCAGTCTACTCAAAGGAATATTGAATTGGATGAGTTGCAACAACGTTGCATTACCCGACACAAGTGTTTTATTCATTCTCGTGCCATGTCTTCCTCTGGCGTTCCCGACTTCGTCGTATATTCTCTTTATTCTCCTTTCTTCGTTCATCCGCTCTATATGCCCAAACCATCTAAGCGCTCCTTTCTTGATCTCCACATGTTTAACACGGTCATAGAAAATCTCTAAAACGGATAAATGGAGAATGCGCAGCAATTACTTAATTTTCAACTACCATTCGTGCTTTGTATCAATGTGATAACGATCAAACATAATGAAATGAATGCGATTGAAACAGTGAATCATTAAGCCTGCGTTCCGTGCTGCAGCGGACGATACTCGATAACAAGCTGCGTCTATATCGCTGTTTATTATTTTACTCCCTGGCGTATAAAAGGGAGTGCACGCGACAGATAAAAGTCCAATGTGACACATCCACCCTCCGATGCGGGAACATTGATGCGTGCATAATCCCGTCACGACGGGCGCGAGTGACGAAACCCGCCAGAGCAGTGAGCACCGCCAGGCCCCGGTGCAAGAATCACAATGTCATTCTTGTCATTAGACTTGAATACAGATTGCGGCATTAGGTCATTCGAGAACAAAGCACTCGTCATACCACTTTGTTGCAACTATGATGAAATGCTCGTGTTCTGTCAGTGTGAACAAACTAAAAAAAAAAACGATGGTAGAATATTGAGTAAGAAGATAATTTTGTTAATTCATAGACACACGATTGACAGAATGACGAAGCTTTATAAGATAATCTCAGTCAGTTTGCTCTCGGCGTTTCGTCACGCATATTCCGTCTAATCTCAAAAGGCTTCCCACACTGCCATTACTCAATAATTAAATATATGAGATTAACAATTTCCGAGATAGCGGGGCGTGTTGACACAAAACCTTGTCGAGAGGAATTCGAGATTAAGTGCCATTATATGTTTAACCAATATTTATCCGATAAGATCAACCGACGAAGGCAGTAGTTAATAAATATTCAAATAACGTTCACATTCGGATTGAATACATTTGCTACTGCGCCTGCGTGTAAGATTTTTATCAGCGCAGCCTGGATATTACATTATGCATAAATTTAACATACGTCGTATTGGTAACGTGAAAGGGAGCATATGTAATATTTCCACATATATTCATGCGGCACCATTCCACGGGAACCGAAAAAGACATCACCCAAATTGTGTAAGGAATAAAAAGATCACGGAGACGAAAAATATCAGCTCCGGGCCCCGAGCCCCGCGGGAGAATGGAAATCGGAATCGCGGATATGGCGAAGCAAATGAGCGATATGCTCGGGCGGGGACCCAGGGAATAACTATGACATCCATGGTAATTCCTGGAACCCCGGAAGGAGGTCAGCCGAATAGCGATGGGAGATATCTCGCCGGGAGATGGCGGGGTGATGGACCGAGAGATGGCGACTGAGACTGGAGACGCGAGGTCCCCGAGTCTCGGAAGGTTCTGGCAATTCACACAATTTATATACTACGTGCTGGAAATGGACTGATATGTGCCTACCCACCTTTTGATTTTCCGAAATATTAAATATTTAAAGGAGTCAGGAAGCACGTGTTATCACCGCTGTTTGTCAAGACCTTAAATTGAGATCAAATATACCACATCGGTGTTATCGAGAGCGTAATAGAGAAAGTAAATAATACTCTGAGATACATCCATAGACACACATACAAATTATTTTATTGTGGAATTCGTGTGGATTATCGTGGATGGCTATCAAACCCGCATCCGTCATGTTACACAGTCAAATTTTCCTAGTTTTACATCATCCAAATTGAATTCTGCACGGGAAATACTATATTCCCGCGTCCTCCATTCACGGTCTTAAAACTTTAGTTAAATATCGGAAAACTGTGGAACGGCTGTTTTATATGCGCCAACGGGGATAATTTATTGAAAGTAAAAGGTTATGAATGTCGTAAGTTTTGGGATAAACGTTTCACGGAAGTAGATATAGTCGTGTCATACGATCTTTATTACATTAGTATATTGATTCATAAATAATATCAACCGGCTTAAGCGGAACCATTTCCTTAATACCTCAAAGGCACGCCACTAAGCAAAAGCACCCGGTGAATGCATAATATTGCATAATCACGCTTAAACGATTCATTTTAGATACAAGCATCATCAAAACTAATTGGAAAGCTAACGAAATAAAATACACAATACTTGCGTTGATCTGAATTGCTATTTTAAATTGGTAGAGTATTGGAATAACTGAAATTCTAACAATTTTTATGGAGCAGAATTTTTTTTGAATCATTCTGTTGTATAGGTACAGATAAGTGGTGTAAAAGGGAGGCATCTTACGACGGGGTGCGAACCCATCGGCTTGGACGTCACCGCTCAGTCCAAATTGATCCATTAATATTAGTGATTGAAAATTGAAATGACATTTCGGTTCCGTTCTGCCGAGCACACCCCAAAGCGGGAAGTTGATTCCAGACAGGATGGGGGTGGAAGGGGAAGGGGAAGCAAAGAGGAAGGAGGGGAGACTTGCGGAATTGAGATGTTGCAATGAAAGAAGCGACATGTACCATAAGCAAATAGGTCGAGTCAATTAACCTACGCTTCGGGTGAATTTGGGGTCGGAAGAAAATTAATGAAAATTAATTGAAAACCAATTGTGTCGAGATATTATTGAAAACCATCTAAAAACCTTTTCAATTTAGAAATAAAGGTAATTCTTAATAATCGAAGAGGAAGATTTTCATAAAAATGAATTCGGAGAAGCGAGAAATTTACCTACTTGTATATTTAAATCGCATGTTTAATAAAACAATGTGTATTGTATTTGTCCGATTTGTACAAATGTAAGACATGAGAAATAATTGACTTGTTAAACAACAAAATAGAAATGCCGCAGTAATAAAATAAGTCGTTAATTTCGTAAGTCAATACAATTACCCGTGTAACGATAATTTGTTTAAATTGTTGACACGGAGAAGTTTATAGAGGGAACAATATGTTTCTGCCATTACGGCGATTCGACATGCAAATTGTTTTAATTCAATTAAAAAATATGTGTCAAACACGGTTGACAAAATGAAGCCAGCGCATAAAAAGGGTACATCCACGCTTTGAATGCAATTAATTACTCAAGTCGATTTGCGAAGGGATGTGAAAAAAGCCGGAAAAGGGTTACCACCACCAGGAAGTTAAAAAAAAACAACCGGTCTTTCAAAGTGTTTATTTTTAGATTTTTTGAAGGTGTTTTTTTTCCGCTGTATTAAAGCATAAAGGTAGAGGGATGTTAGATTGTTCAATGTTGTTACAAGGCGCTCGTATAAACATATTGGTATACAGTTGTACAACAAAAAAATCGCGTGACGAAGCTGAACACGCACCATTCAAATTGCATTCATGTTGGTACACGTAATGGTAACACGGGGTTTGGGGCAATATTGGAACAGGAGAATGAAAACACACGTTAATATTTAGACAAAACAAAAAAGGCAATTTTGTTTTTTTTTTGTTAATCGTTGAATATTAATATTGTTACAATATAGTCAAGTGTTGTAATAAATATACTAACAATAATATAAACGAATCATATGCGATTGTAAAACAATAAAAAGGAGGGGGTTAAAAAAAACTAAAATTTTGGTTTCATAATACCTAACACAAGGACTTTTCACAATATTGAGTCAATAAATCTCCTTTACTGTTCCATTGTGAGATCGCAGCTAGACTATGCATCCCCGTATGGTCTCCTATTCCCATGTACTCGTATACTTGCAATTTACGCCGCTTGGAGAAAGTTCAAATGAGGTTTTTTTTTTATATATGTTCAATACATTTTGAGTCAACCTGTAAGTGATATCTGCTACAAAATATGTCTATCTAAAACCACTTTTTTTTATTTAATATAAATTCATATAGAATATTTAATAGTACAGATATAATAGCTAATTACAAAAAAGTATAAATTTATTTTACAAAAAAGTATAAATTTATTTTACAAAAAAGTATAAATTTATTTTACAAAAAATGCCCAACTCAATAGAGAAAGATTTCTCGCGTTTGAGCTGCGGAGCACCGCCATCTAGCGACAGTAGTGAATAAATAAAATTAAAATATAAAAAATAAAAAAAAATACTAATGTACCTACTTCATTACTCCATTTTTTACTCTATTATTATACATGTATCTATTGATCATTGAAAGGAACTATCCTCATTGCCGCGATCGTCATTAACCACTGCTTCAATTTTTATGTTATTTTTTTGAATTTTTCACTTTCTTTGTACTTGAAAATTTGTGAATCTTTTTGTCTTGCAAATATTAAGTAGGTACATGTAATTTCTCATACGTATTAAATGTTTTAATATATATGTAATGTATAAGAAATTAAATTTAAAAAAAAATATATTTTTTTTTTAATTATGATTGGAAAATGAGTTAAATAAATAAATAAACAGAATTATTATCAAAAACAATGGAGACTGGTGAAAAGATACCAAGATTATAGTGAACTTTCGCTATGAGAGGGCACAATCGGAAGAAAAATATTTTAGATAATTAGAACCTATAAATAAAGAGAAATGTTTACCTTTGTGTTTTAACCATGTTTCAGGAATAATTATAATATTTTTTCATAGTTCATGATTGGTGTGCAGAGAATCCCAGGAGTATATAGTACATTCATGTGGCAGAATTTATAATTTATATAAAAAGGAGACCGTTTCTATCAGTTAATTTGTGTGCATCGGACAAATCTAGGACCCCTGGCACACATCACATTTGGTCCGCTTCGTTCATTTACTTTCAATACATTTTCATTTTGTTCAAAACCAGTGCACCGAAAATGTCCATCAAATAGGGTGGAGAAATACGGAAATACAGGGGGTGCCAAACTAAATAACAAAAAAATCGGAGGAATAGCTTTAGGGGTTGCTCGGACAGAAAGACTGGCGTTTATTTCGACAAATTTTATGAAATAGAAAATATTATTTCGAATAAATAAATTGTCAATTAAAATTAATAATTAGTAGGGCTGATTTACACGAAAAATGTTAGCTGTACAAAGCAATGACAAATTTCAACACCTTTGTTGTTTTGAACACCGACGAAGTAATTATTTACGAGATAATGACACGATCGGAACAAATGTCAAATGCGATGATTAATGTGATATTTTGTAATGCTATTTTCAAATGTTTAATACTGTAAAGTGCGTTGCGAAATATATATTTTGACTACTTTGGCGGTGAATTTGCATGCCATTGGGTCATGTATATTAAATAAAATGTAATCAGAAGAAGATAAAAATACAATTTTTTTGTATTATTTACAAAACGGCGTAGCCAGGGGAAACATGTCTTCCCCATTTGGAGGATGCTGTGATGAAGACGTGAGAAGGGGGAAGAAGAAAACCTGGCTATTCGGATCCGGTCACTAAACATATTCAAAATCAACACAAGTAATGTGTCAATTCTAAATGGTGATAATGATACCACCGATAACTCACCGGGATGTTAGTAAGCGCACAGATCAGGAACCTATGCAGGTTTATTTTTTAATCGTATACGTATGCGAAAAAAACTTTTTTTTTGCCTAACCTAAGATTTGAACACGTGACATACCGCTCTACCACGGAGGTAGCCATTGATGTGAATGGTGAAAATATAATATATATAAAAAAGTCATAAAATAAAATAGTATTTCGATATTTTGTATCGTAGTCCGAAATAAATAATCGATGACAGATTATTATGGCCGCCAATGACACATGTGATGTCCATATTTGTATCTGAAGGGAAAACATTTTGAATTCAATTGGGTGGATAAATCTCGCATAAATATCCCGAGAAATTGGGGGAAATCGGGGAATATAATGTCGTGCGGGGTAAATGGTTCAAAATCGTGAAAAATAGTCGCATACGTAATGAGACGTATTAACGACCAGAATTGTCAATGGGGGGTGTCAAGAGGCTATTTGTATTTATAATCTGCACAGTAATGACCTCTCAGCATCCACAAAAGCGGTGTGATTTATTGATCGGTTCAACAACTACCATTCCGCAAATAACGATTCATATATTATTGTCAATTCAAATGTCAAGTCAATACTTTATCCATAGTAAACCAGCAGTTACTACCAGGCCTCATTATGATTTAATTAAGACAATGGTAATGTTTAAACAATAGCTAAATAATTTTACTCGGTTTGGCATGAATAATAATTAGAATTTTGTGGGAATAAGACATTTTGACAGACAACTAACGCAAAAGCATTCATTACGAAGACGACTCCGGCACGCGGTAAAATCGAAATAGCATAACTAATGTCACAGGTTTGACGGAGTATCCTAGAAATTCGCACAATAAAATAAAATTACAGCGGGAAGATGAAAATTGTACAAAGCACTCGAAAAGTTAAAGGAAAAATCTCAAGATGTCAGGCTTGACTGGTGGCCGCTCGGTTCCTTGCCGCAATTATTTATTCCCGGAGATACTCCGATCCTGCCGGCTTAATGATGAAGGTCCCCGGCATTTAAAATATAAAATTGTCACTGGGACGTTATCGAATAAACTCGGCGTGAAATAAAGCCACATTGTCGGGAAGCGACTTTCGCGAATGGTCGTTACTGAATTTCCCAAATTACAGGAAAAGCCTTGACCGAATCTACGCTCAATTAACTTACATTCTTCAAAAATTATTCCAATTTACGATGGTTATAATAATAATAATAATAATAATAACTGGACGAGAATAAATTCCACGCTTCGTGATTAAGTACAAGCTTCACTACGTTATTCACGAATTTATGGTTTTGGTTTTTGAAGAGTTTTATTAACCAACTAATTATTTTGATACCATACTAAGAGATAAAGTAATGTTTCCTGGAAGGCTTTATAACAATTAAATAATTTTAAGCTTCTTGGAGGATACGCAGGAGAGTTTAATTTGATTAAAGATTAGCTGTAAAAATCGATTTTAGAAAAAAATTGGTTCTTCCGTGAAAGGAAGGGTTAACACAATTATGTAAGAAGGTGGTATGTTAGATATATAAATATATCGGTATACCGATTAGTGGTTGAGGGGTCATAAGCGCCGGGTTCTCAGTTCCCATCCAGGGATCGAGGGTTTAATCTTCTGTTAGCTGAGTCCTTCAACATTGCACAAGCGACGATGGCAACAGAAGGAATTCAAATATTGTCAAGGTATTAGGTCCTAACTTGGGAATGTTTGTCATATTTTAAAAAAAATCTACTTTCCTTATTATGAATTAATGTAAGAGCAAAAATGGAAATTATGATGGAGTTAAAATACAACATGCACGAAGCTTTATTTTAAAATTATATGCATCTAGGTTAGAGAGAACTTGGTGAAAAGGGTGAGAAATATGTAAAAACGCGAGCGCTAAAAAATAAAATATATATACAGAGTTACCAGTTGCGAGTAGCTGGCACCCATGTTTCTGGGGGCGAAGAGTCGGGTTAGCGGCAAACCCCTCGTGGCCAATTGCCCCCCTCTTCCGGTCAAACGGCACGCGATAGCTCGGAAATGTACCCCGCGGTAACATGTGACTAGTGACTAACTGGCGACACGGCCGGCAAGGGGCACAGGGCTCCGGGGCAGGGGGCACAGTGCAAAACGGTCACGATTGGTTTTGGCTTCTTTCCGAAAAAGGACCGATTGGCAAAACATCGTAATAAAATAATAATAACAACAAAGGAATCGATAACATCCAATTTGTTTTTAATGTAAATAAACATTGTAGGTAATTCCATGCACATCACTTTATTATAACAAGACGAAAAACAGACAGAAACTAGAACAGGTTTTATATGTCCTCCGAAGACATGCACGATTGTAACTAAACGGCTGGGCAAATGTTATAAATAAAGTGACATCACACGAAGTCACAGTGTTTCATTTACACGAAAACTAAAATGTGATGGCGTTTTACATACATTCCTACAATTTTAAACAATTTTGATCCGATAAATATTTAATTTGTTGAAAGGGATAGAGGGTGTAATAGATAACTCGCTGAGCTCACGTACATTTTAAAATGACATAAATCAACAGGTATCATAAAATTCCAACTGTTGGACATTCATGCCATGCGTCATCAAATCATGTCCCGCTGCGACATTATTTTTGAAATCCCTCTCTTTATAGAGCGTCACGAAGGCCGGCATTGCGAGCCAAATGTTTAATACTGTTAAAAGCCTCGGTACACGGTAAACTGGTATACTCTGCACTCCCCGGCCGGCAATTGTGCATCTGTACGGTTGTGCACTATGTACGGGCGGCCATTTAGCATTATTTCATAGCCAGGAAATTACCTGTCACATTACAGAGGTACGCCACCCTGGCGGCGGTCGAGGGAATCAAACATTGGCGTAGTATGAAAAAAATGCAAGGAAAGAGAAAATTTTATAATCATAGATGAATAAATTGCTAGATTGAGTCTTGGTATAAAATATTAGAGAAAATAAACTAATGACTAGGCAACTAGTCACTAGGGAAGCAATTGGAGCTATTAACAGGATACTGCCACCACATGAGACACATGCAGGTATTGGGAGTGGAAAATACCAAAAGCTGCGGGTACGTGATGAAGATGAAGAAACACCGATTCATCTACAGTGGAAGTGTCCCGCTGTGGTGGGAAGAATACCTGGGAAAACACGATGTGGAACCAGGAGACATTGCCAAAGATCCAATGCGAAAACCCGTTGAAATTTATAAAGGGGCTGTGCTTCTATCAAAGGAATAACGTTAAATACATGAGAAAGTCTTTCGGTATCCATAATAATAATAACTCCTTTGTTGGGTTGGTGTGTAAGAAATCGCCCTTTCGTTAAACATCGCTTTAATTAAATGTATCGAAATGAAACAGTGGTAATAATATCGGTAAATTTATTAGGCGGTGTGAAAATGTCTCGGGGGAATAGTGGCTGTCACGCAGGGCGGGAAACGGACGCCATCTTGAAATATATCAAAAGGTGGCGGGTTCGCCTTTCGGACGGCGCGTAATCGATACCGACCAGCAATAAATTTGGGTGCGTGAACTTTGCGCTAAGCATTTCGTAGATTATTATTTCTGGCGATAAAAGAGCGCCGGGAAAAATGGGGCGAGTTGGTGCGGTGTATCGCGGCGTGATGGCTAGTGCTAGCCCTGATCTAGGGAAGGCGTGGCGGTGTTACTTCACAGTGGGAGTAACTGTCCAATGTCGGGGATCAGAGATTTATTAAAATCACCGGCGATGCATTTGCAGAAAGGTGGAACAAAGGAAGTGAGGGAATTCCTTGTGAATGAAATCACTCTCCGATTAGTTTGAACCATCGAATCTCATTTTAATGTGAGTATTACATAAGAATTCCACTGTCCGGGTCAAGTGGAACTATGGGACCTCAATCGGGGAATGTTGTAGGCAGCAAGTGGGGTATGCAAAAATCGAATATAATTAAAAAAATAGGTATCTCTTAAATTTATTTTCACATTAATTTAGAATATTATTAATATAAATTTTAATAAAAATAAATAATTTCTTCATTGAAATATTTTTTTTGTTGTTTTCAATTATTTTAAATTACTTACCCACCTTTCATCACGGTATTATTAATTTTTGTTTATGTTTGTGATTTGTCTTTTTTTACATTTTTATTATTTATCTATACTTGTAATTATGTTTTAGTATACTGTTTATCCTGATGAGGGAAGGTTTGCTCCTGAAACATGTAGATATTTATATATTAAAAAACATTGGTGTAAACAAAGTACTTCTTATTAATTATAATAATAATGACACCACAAAAGAATACACATCTATCGAAGAAATTATACGTATTAGTTTATTACGTTAAGTTTTGTTTAGTCGTAGCAGGAAGAATAATAATGAGTGCTTTTAATGGGAGTTAAATTTTTTTCAGCTTTGTACAGCGCCCTTGGGGTAATATTTCACAGGAATAACGCTTTAAAAAAATCAAATAATCAATCTGTTGCATCTTTGGTGTAAAATATACTATTGCGAGGAAGTTACAAGTCAAAAATATTACTAAAAGCTGTGTGTCTTATGTCATCACGAAAACAGGTAATTCGCATAAAAATGGCGTGGTAAGCGGAATCTATAAATGTTTGATGAAAGCGCAAAAAGTAGTTTTTGCTTGTTTTGTGAATAATTTTGTAAGAAAGAAAAAAAAAACGTTAATCAAGGGAAACAGTCACAAATAATTTTAGCTATAAACAAATAAAAAAAAGTATTTTTTTTTAAGCTTGTTTCGTATATGCGATCATAATATTTAAATGTTTTTTTTTAGTAGTTGACGCTTATATTTTTAATAACGTAATTAACAATTTAATTTTTATTTTAATTAAGAGAAAATAAAATTGAAAAACAAAACACTTTGGTTTTCATAATGTAAACCGATTCGTAGTAAAGATTAATCGAAATAGTGATTTTACTGATAGCTTCGTCAACATATACTCGTATATATATGGTTCGGACGAACGTGACAAAAAAAAAACGGTGAATCCTATTCCCATTGAACATGACGATTTGTTTTTCAAATAAATAGTTTGGTCCATCGCCTCCACAATGACGAGCATGAAGTCCCATCTAGCGGCGTTCACTCGCATCTCGCACGGCAATCAGCCCAGCACCAAATCCGGATGGCCCATTTTTGAGTGTCACTTCGGAAGTGCTCTCGCCGGCTCTTCGTCAGGTAGTTGTAGCTAAAGGGGCCAGCATAACGAGGATTCCTGTACTTTTATTAGAATTAAACTGCTTTTAATTGAATGTGACAGTAACGGCACCGAAGGGTATCTCAGAGAGTGTGTGCTGGATTTTGATACAAAGTAGTTTGATGACACTTTTACGAACAGAAAAACAGTTATTTCAGGTAATAGAATAGTTAGTTAAAGAGAACACATTTATGTAGTGAATAGATTATCAGTTTAGGGGTTACAACTCTTAAATGGTCCTAAACATCACTTTGCAGGTTGCTAACTCAAGCAATACCACAAATGGTTTAATTGTAAATTATATTTGGGCAGTTAGGAAGATGCATAAGGTTTCACAGGACAAAAATCCTCAAACTGTAACTGTATTAAATTCTATGAAATACGTTCCAAAATGTCTGAATATATGTTAGGCGCAGTTTGAAAAGAAAACAATTTTGAACGTTTTACATAAAATTCTAGTACGTATTTCATATAGAATTTATAAGATTACAGTTTGGGATTATTGTCTTTTGAAACCTTATAAATTTTACTAATTATTCGTATAGAAATACCAAATAAATCATTCGTGGTTTCTCGAGTTGCAAAGTGAGTATTTTTGGGTGCTGAACGTTACAAACAAACTGTAATGAATAGAAAAAAAAAACAATAACGGCAAATAGATAGAAGGTAAGTCCTAAGGAATTAATAATATTTATTCAGAGATAAAAAATGAAACAAGCACTGTAGGCCGGGCCCAGCTGGTGAAATCTGTTAACGAAACTGAAAAACGTCGGCGTTCTCTTGATCGCCGTGAAAAAGAGCCATTGAATGGGAATCAAATGCAATGATAAACGAATTTGTCGCCGGAACAGTCCACCGTGATAATTAACAGGCAAATGGGATGCCGAGAGTTCTTCCACTACTCTAAACATTTGATAGCGCTTTTTCTGTTAGTTTCCCGATTGGAATGCATTTAAACCTTCCTACGCCGTTTCATCAGTTTATAGGTAGAGCTGTTTACATGCACGAGTGGAACACAGTATTCTCACAGATGTATTGCTGCTACACAGAATAATTCAAATTTGTTATTCGTCAGAAAAGAAAATTTTAGTAAATATTTAAAAAATGTATTAAAATTTCAGACTAAAGAGTAAAAAGAAAGGTGACCGGATAAATCAACACATGTATGAATCGGCAAACTTTTTTAAAAGTGACTAAGTCACATAAAGTACGAAAAAAAATAGTGCAAAAATAAAATTTAAAAAGAAGATTAATTAGATTAGGTTAGATGAGAATTTTTCATGGTTTTATATCAATTCTAAAAAATTCACATGGACATCGCTGTCGCATTAATATGTACTAACATGGTATCGATACACACATCATTTTAAGCATCTATTTGTTTTTCATTCAACTCTAATTTAGCGACCTATAAACAAACAGAGGGTTAACATTAAGTGATCTTGATTTTTAACTATTTGATAGCGGGTTTTTAAGGAACACACGGTAGAATAGAAACGAAGTACGGAAATAAGTAAGACGATTCAAAAAGAAAAGCACTAAATGGAGGAAAATAAATAAAAGTCGATAGTAAATTTGTCGATATGTGCCGGGTAGCCCCTAAAATAAAAGAGTTTATGGGAACGGATGTCAAATGAATACACATGCGCTTATTGCCAAGGACAAAGGAGAGGAGAGGTTGTGTGTTGTTAGTTTGGGCGGAATGGAGGTCAGGAATCAGGAATAAGGCGGAATGGAGAGCGTGTTGGGTCCAGACAAAACAGGGCCGGGGCAAAACAAGGCCGGCAAAACAGTGTCCAGGCTGCAAATTGCTATTTCACAACTGTCGTCCATCATTCCAATGGGGGTTGCAAGAGTGGGAGCCGTGGACCCGTTGGGCGGATAATGGCCATTTAATTATAAAATAAATTATCTGGGCGGAGACACCCCACTCCGCCCGGACCATCCTAATCATCCTTCTCATGTGATGTCGGAATTACGGTCGGCGTATTATTCATATTTCATTTAATTAGACAAAAACTTCCTGGAAATTGGGGAGATAATGAGAAATGGGATTATTTGAGGATTTTAGTGAGTCGGTTACTTTGCTTCAACGCAGAGGTAAATAAAATTCACAGCCGCATTAAACAATTAGCCATTCAAGGGGAAAAATGGTTTTACGAGTAGGCGGGCTGGGATGAAGGAAACAATATTTAATATGCTTGAATGTGGATAATTATAAGTATCGTGACGTCATAGAATAAATAATATTCCAATCATTATTATCATGCTCTTTAATTTGTAGGCTGTGTAGATTTGATCGCTTTATTATTTACGAATTAGCAGGCCCTGCTGACGGGGAGATGTCGAGGGGAGGGGGTGGATGGACAAGGGTGAAGGTGCGGCAGGCGGGTGGGGAGGGTATCACACGCCGTGTTTATTCTCCTCTGCGAGGGGAAGGGGGGAATTATAAATTAACAGCGGATTTGCGGGCCCGACTCACAAATAATACGACCGACGTGCCAAATAAAAGCTTATCGCAGCTCTACTAAGTGCCAATTAAATTGTTATTTAATTAACTATACAAATTTGGGTATACGCGAAAATTAGGCGACTTAAATTAATGGCAAGGTACTCCTGAAGGTGACAGTTGGAGGAAACGCCAATCCATTTAACTTCATTAAATATTCCGTTTAATATTCTGTTTACACGGTTGATTGTTGTTTGCGGATAAATAATTTAACAGACATCTCACACAAGTTAATAGTTTAAACCTTTAGTAAGAGTGTAGTGATTTACCTTATTATCATAGACTAGAACTACTGCGTCGAGTCAGTAAATAACATGGGTACACTGGCGGCAGATGCGATTTAAAAATTAACTACAGATGCTAGTGCTAGAGATCTAAACTTGGTGCAAGGAAAGCGCAAAGTGGAGCAAAAAGGACATTTCAGGCGAGAGAAATAAAGCAGCGCGAAGGTCTAATAAGCTGGTTTTCTTTAAATGACTAAACCAGAGAAGTGTTCTTAGAAGTATAGAAGAAGAATAGTAACTCTCCGAACTCCGTATTCATCCACTTAAGTTTTAAGTTAAGACCTCCCCCCCAAAATTCCCGCGGAGTGGAGCGGCCACGAATGTGAACTCAGCTAGTCAATATGATTTAGTTCGATTGTGCCGAGATGACTGGCCGATTTAAAAAAAAAATTGGATTCAAAATCAGATTGCGCTCCATCTGGCTGATCGATCTAACAACCGGCATAAAAAACCAATTGCCAATAGAATAAAGTATTTACGGGGGCGAAAATATGTTTGTTGGTATACTCGAATCTCAATGAAATCTTTCCTGATTATTTCTGCAAAATATTTTCTGATGGAAAAGAGAGAAAGAAAAGAGTTTTCCCAATGATAATATAATATTACGAGCCCGGTAGAAATTCGGCCAAACACATTCTTTAGAGTGTTCGAAAGAAAAGAACTTTTACAAATGTTTCGGGACATTCGGCAATATGTTACGGTGAAATATGGAAATGGGTGTATAACAGAAGCTATTAAGAGTTTTTAGAGTTTGTTTACCGCCTACACATAAATAAACTTCACAATTCATACAGAAAACAAACAATAGAATTAATAAAAACGGAAAATATATGAAGAAGTATTGTTTTCTTTCCTCTACTTGCTTCTTCTTCCGGGAAGATTCAACGGACTACACTTTTATATCGATAAATAATCGTTTTCCTTTGTTAAAGCTAAGCAATCATAAAGCGAGAGGAAAAAAGATTTTTTTAAGAACAATGCTTTTACCGGCGCATTCCGCGAAACTATATCGTTTCCTCGGGACCAACGGATGAAATCTTAATGCCATTTTCCTTTTTCTTCTAGGCGACAGTTCCAGAGATTGGACGCTGAATTGGAAAATAACCTATTTCTCAAATACATCATTTATTCGGCAAGGGAAAAATGCAATTTAACATAACAACATGCTCAACAGTTTAATCAAATTAAAATGTCTCCATAACTCGGAGGTTTACTCAGAATTCGAAGGGATTCGGCATCGTAAAGGGAAATCTGATAGAGATTGGAAGGTGGTAGAATTGATACGTGTGAACTCTATTTACCTTGAATAGTTAGGGTTTATTTGTCGTCACGGAAAAAAAACGATAAAAAGTCATGGAGGGCATTACCGTCGCGGAGAAATCTTGTGGAAAATTATTCCAGAATAATCTCTTTGGGGGGTATTTACTTAAGCCCTGACAACCCCGGAGCGTGTCCTGGAGTATGGAAGACTTACTCGCGCTTAGGAAGGGCTGTAAATAAATGAAAGTTTCTCTAAAGTGGCATTACACGAAAGACCTTCAATTGGGTAGGTGTGGCCCTTTACTTGAAAAAAAAATCGTAGGATTTATAAATCAAAAGTAGTTTTTTGATACTAGTTATCATAATCAAATGTTGAAGAAATAGATAAAATCATTTTAGAGAATCACTTAAAAGCTTTAAAATATAAGTGGTTTAGAAAATATGAAAATAACGCCATTAGTAAGCATTAGCAGTAAAAACAAGATATCAATATATTTTTTAAATTTATCGTTCATTATTTAAATAGTATTCCTATTATAAAATGGAAACGGGGCAAGAATTATCGATCATCAATTCGATTGCCAAGGATCAATGAAAATGTATTGTTATTACTAATGAATTTATCGGTGAACTAAAATGAAAACGAAATTTAGCATACGATCTTGATATATCAAAACACTGCACGTTGGAGCTCGTTATTAAGCAATGTATTTAGCGAAGTGAGCGCGCAAATTTGCAGCACAATCCATTTATAACATATAATATTGTAGATTCGCCGCGCCCGGCCATGGTACTACGTTAGTGTTCCGTACAAACTAATTCTGCTATAAACGGATGAGCTCAAAGTAAATACATTTACCGGTGGCACGGCACACTCGGTACTCGGTCCTCCTTGTGTTGCGGCGTATTTTACTACCTTACAATGTAAGTAAGCTCGCAGCCATTCGCAGCCATTCGCAGCCAACATTTGACGGACTGATCCCGGGATAATGTACGTAAAATCTCTCCCCCCTCCCGAATCCACGGATATAGACCATACACACAACCTCAAGTGGTTGTGGAGATACGCAAAAGCCGTCGGAGATTGGTGACTTTTGATACTGAGGGAAAGCGACATGTCATTTGTCCAAAGTTGAACGGTTGGATGAAGAATTATAAAAAAAAAAAGTGCGAAATGTCACAACGTAACTTCAACAAAAGGTTTCTTTGTCACAGCAATGTTGGTTAGTTGGCGGAATCACTTGGGAAATACTCGCTAATGAGTACAAGCTATTTGGTTTACGTGTGAGGCGGAATGCGGAACGGTGTTGTGTTGTGCGGAGAATGTTGAGCCGCTCCGCACACTAGTATGAAACCTAATTACATAATAAATGAAGACAAGTTAGTTAAATAAAGTTATTAATTAGAATACTCAAAAGGAAGATATGCTTTTGCTTTCGGAAGTATAATTCATAAGGCAAGCTAACCGTTCGAGCGGAGAGAGAATAATGCCTCAATCGTGTAGGCGCTGAAACAAAACTTCCTTCACTCGTCAAAATGAAAACTTATTCCCAAACATCATGTTTTCACGTTTATACAGGCGTAACTTCAAATTTTACGTAACAAGGTGAAATTTGTCTAAAAGAACGACCGATAAATTCACATTAAAAACCCACAATTTCTTCTCAAAGGTTTTTTCGTTTCTATTTCTAAAATGTCTGACAATCATAATTTTATTGTACCTTCAGTTTGGTCAGGGATCTGGCGAGCTTTATTTACGGCGAGGCTTCAGACCACAAATACGAACTGAAAGATGAAACCGCACATCCGGTTATCTTCGTTACGTTTCATTTAATAACTTGTAAGGGGGGTTAACACAAGATATCTTACCCCCATTTGTGAGCACTTAAGTCAGTGACGCACAACGGATACCAAATTTACCAAATTTCAATATTTCGCGGGCCGCAGGGGGTAGCGTGCGTCGGTGACGTCGTCAGTATAGAATTTTTTTACCTGAATACCTTAAAAGTTGCAATAAAACTTTTCGGAGCCAGTAGGTACATACCTATTATAAAACCAAACATTTAATTGGGTAGGTAACTGACATATCGCAATTCATAATAACTTAATTGTAAAACTTTATATGTAGTATCAAAACTTATTTAACAAAAAAAATCAATGAAGTCTTTGTAAAAGGGTGACCTTTCAATGAAGCAATCGTGAAACACACAAAAGAAGCGGAAAAAAACTCCACCTTCAAGTTTAAGCCAATAATTACTGTCCATTTTTATCAATCGAAAATTTCAAAGATCACGTACAAAAAAATAAAATTTAAGGCGGCTCATTCAAAATATTTAAGACGGAGAAGTTTGTCGCGATACCCTTTATTATTTTGTAAAACACGGTAGAAATCGTTAAACCTTTTCGCCATATTGGTAGTGTATCCCTTTAAAAATGGAACCCATTCAAAATATCAATTATGGCGCACACAGAGTGAAAAAAATTACAAACCAAAGGTCAAACCAACGAATTAATGCTGTTGATTTTTATTTATTTTGTTTAGCCAAGTGGGCCACAAGAAAAGGATCGCGAGTTGTGCATCACTGATTTAAGCGAATCCTTCAAGAAAAATAAGAACACCACTTGAATAAACTTACTTCATTTCAATGAACAATATTATAATAACATAATCCAGCATTTTGCCTATGTGGTCTGTCAATATTTTTGTGGCTTTGCAAGGATGAACTGCAACGGAGATTTTTTTTTTGAAGGGGTTAAATTATCTTGCTTTTTAAAATTTAGAAGCGGTAAGATGTATTAAGTACGGGTGGAATTTCAATACAAACAACAGAAATTCTTGTAGGTCAACGTTCCAATTATTTGTGAACTACCTAAATTTACGAAAAACATATTCAAAGCTCAATTTGATTCCATTTTGGGACATTTTGTGTAGCAAAATAAATAAAACTATTAATCTCAGAAAGTCTTAGGTAATTCGAGATGTTTATTGCGAGTTTTATGAGCACGCTGTAAACCATGATAATGTCAACGAAAACGGTGATACGTAGAAGTAAAATGTTTTCTTTATATATTTTCTATAAAAATAAATAAAACACATCATAAATGTACAAAATGAAATTGAAAACTTACATTAATTGTGCTGGTTATTGGCGCTTCATTCAGCCTCGAATCGATCTGAAAAGAAGAAACAAACAGTTAGTTTAAAAAATATACATTTCTGTAAGCGAAAAGCGGTATTAATACGGCGCTCTTCCTGTTTACCGTAAATACAGTTCTCGTTTCACTTGTATAACTTTCAGCCGGAATTGAGGACAGGAAATAGAACATTACTCTATTCCGACATAATCTGATAGCAGTCTCTGTCTTTTTCGTTCCGTTCGAAGTGAAACAAAGTCCATCAAATAAAACGCAATGAAAGCCCCAAACTTACACAAGAAGAGCACTTCGGAATACCTATACACTCGCGAAATGGAAAAAACTTTCCTTCATTTTATTTGCCACTTCCAAGTCGGGAGAAACAGAATGAAAAAGTGATTAAACAGACAGGATTTTTTCACTTAAATTGGCCGAGCTAAAACGCGCACCACGTTTGCCCCTCCGAAACGAGAGACTTTCAGAGTTGATCTAACAATTTCGTTAAAATCCGATAGTTTCGTAAATAGAAACGTGGACGTGTGGCTGAAATAGACGATTTAATATACACACTCGTACTTCCAACCAACCCTTACGCTCACGAAAGTCAACAAAGCTCTAAAATATATATTTATTTTATTCCAGCTTCAAGGGTAAGACGATTTTAAATCATTGTAAAAGGTGGCAATTTAGCACCGTGGGTGGATTTGAAAGATTTGTGAAGTGTTTTCTTTTGGAAATAATACGTTACGAGGTATAAGGTTGTTGTCCTTTAAAGACAAAGTGGGGGTGCTCACGTTGCCATGTTTCATACATATATCGTAATGAATCATTATAATGACCTCTCTTCCAGTCCCACGAGGAATAAAGTCAGACTCGCCCAACTTACCTAGCAAAAAGTAGACGGTATACCGATGAATGAAGACTGCACTAAAAAAGTGAAATAAAGTTGTAACAAAGGCGAGAGATTTAGAAAAGGCGGCGGGAGACGAGAGGGAGAATAAGAAAGCCTCGCCCGAAACTAGCGGATATTACGCGAGACAATGAGTAGGAAAATTCAACTCTCGACTCTAGAAAAATCGGTTTTCTCTTTGAGCGCGCGGGAAGAGTGCCGGAAATGCTCATATATAAAAGAAAATGTGCGAGTACATAGTTTTTTAATAAACCAAAATGAATGACTTTGGGACACGATATTTCAATTTGCTTCACGCATTTTTTTATACTCAAATAAGTGCACTGTGAACATTGTAATGGGCTAAAACCGAATAGTTTATATGAAGACCTTCAAGTTCTGTAGGGTTTCCGGAATAAAGTATTGTTTAGTACAAAAAAACGTTAATATTATTTTAATTACGAAATAAATTCTCAATATCAAGCTTTTAGAAATTCGTAATTCTTCCGCAATAAAACTGACTTCACACTTCGTAATATTTCGCCGAAAATTAATCCCCATTGAAAGATTTCAACAATTTGAAGTCGATTAAATTTCATGCCTCGTTTCTGGGGGATGAAAATAACAAGATTTATTTGCAGAAGGGGGAAAGTTTTGTTACCAAAAAGTTGAATCCCAGCAAACCCACGGGCCGTTCTCATTCAAACACCTTCAAAACATTCTTGGAAATAATAAATATTCATATTTGTCGGCTTTCTGTACAACATTACTCTTAAAACGAGTTACCACGGACTACGTTTTGTTTCTGAAATTGTAATACAAATTATTGCTATTCAGTTGACGATTGTCGTGTTGGAATTATGTATAATTAAATTAATTTATACAACGCGGAGGAACAGAAAACTTCATTTGAAAAGTTAATTTAGGAAACGAGAATAAACGAAATAAATTACAGATGGGCAGATATAAGCAGTTAATATTTGACTTTGTACAAATGTAAAAAGAATTAATCAGAAAGTCGTTCAATGAAAAAATAATAAAATAATAGAAAAACGTAAAACAAGTGATATATGGTTTGAAATCTTGGCCTAGTTAATCATCGTTTCGGAAGATCTGGAGTAAATTGTTTCCCTGGAAACCTAAGCATTGATTAAGTGAGCCCTTTCCAGCGATGAATGCTGCTGTTCCTTCGTTTCATCCTGCCAAAGCGGAGAGGCAGAAATCTGCTGAATGGACCAAGTCCACTGAATCATATAACTCTTTGTATATATAACTCTGCAGTCTCTGGTGTAGTGTAACTCTCTCTTGTTCGGCTGTGGCCACCGGAAGCGAGAATGAAGATTATTGAAATTAACCATAAATTATCGCCAAAAGCTGACGGATTACACAAAAAGCCGTAGTAAGCTTGGCCCTGCATTGCGAGCTTCCGATCCATTGACACTCCACTCTAACACGCAGAACAGAGATGCCAACTAGGAGAGCTGTAAACAATGCAACGACTAAATATAATGATTGCAATAAATTGATTTGCGGTCTATTTATTGAATCGCGGTGTCAAATAATCCGAACGTTATAATATTCATAAACAAAAGCTTTAAAGCGCATTTCATGATTTATTATTATTCGAGTTTAATAGTAATCGCGTTGATGACACCGCACTTTATTTGGTTCCCACACAATGCTATAAATATGTGGTACCGAAAGTTATAATCCCTAAATTTGAGGTGATGAATTCGCCGAGTATAAATTTAAAGTAATTAATAGTGATAATGGGTGTAATTAATCTGATAAGTAAGTTAGGTAACTCGAACATTATGAAAACAAAGTCAAATTCAGGGGACAAAATGTCGGCGCCGTACGAAATGATGATAACGATTAATCACCCTCTTTTAACGTAGGCTGCTGATTGATTATGCTGCAACTTTGCGTGAGTTGATGTTTTAATTTTCCAAAGGCAGCGAGCATGAGGAGGGAAATCCCCTAGCAGTGAGTCAGGAACTCACACATACCACAATGTATTAAAGACTGTTAAGTAATACAAGAGAACAGTCAGACTTCACGTGGATAATCTCGCAAATACCGTTTGTCGGACAAAAAGCCCGCTCTTACCCCCGCGGTATTATTACACGGATCATTCATCTTACTGAGACGCATTTCCGGGCTTAGTGGCGGGAAGCCGAGAAGAACTTTTCGTTTGTGCGAAATTCGCCGGCAAAACCTGGGATTTTCGTCATAATCCAACCGATATATATTTATAAACACTTGGATTGGAGGTGAGAGATGAGCACTGCATTGAACGCACTAGTACCTACATGAAACGTCGTACGTGCAATCGAGTTATTGGGAATTTGTATACTATTAATTACCAAATGTTTGATATGATTTAGTTACATAAATCGACCAATACGACTGTACATAACATTAGATCCTATGATTAACGTGAGCTGTGACTCTTTTTGACATACCTTGGAACCACTTAAGAAAGATTGTTAATTTATCCAAAAAGATAAACGTATATCAGATGTTTGATAGTATTCTTACGCACTTCTACCACGCCGCATCTTTAAATAAGATCGATCCTCTGTTCTAATTTGCTTATATAAAATCATATACGTGTCTAATTTCTATAAGGCTAAATTACGCCCATGACCATGGGACTGCAAATTAATATTTGGCGCCATGGCACATCTTAAAGCAGTTGTTTTCAAGAGTTCACACATTCGTGTGTAGATATAAGAGTAATTACCGCATTTACATGTGTGTATGCAACGTATAGCAGGTGAACGGCGCCTGATAGTCTAGCATCTGGACGTTTTGTAGTCGGGAGCCGTAGGAGCTGGGATATGAGTTCATGAACTATGTGCCGGTTCTTAAATGAGCCATCGTTCAATTGAGTCGTACGAAAATATTGAACTGGTGCCGTGACTCCCGCTCATGACCCATCGCTACCAATATGAAACTCGAACATCTATGATCGAATACGTATAGAACCTAAAGGCGGATTTCGAGAAGAAACAATGAAGCATGAAAAATAAAGAGGGATTATTAAAAAAACAATTATATATAACGACTGAGATAAAAGGATCGCATTTAGACGAGAAAAATGAAACATTTCACCGTGGTTTCCTAACAGGAAATTTTAAGAAGAAGAGGAAGCAGTTAAGAATTACAAATGACAGTTCTGTATTACCGCGTTTTATGCAAGTCGTAATTTTAACGATGGGGCTATAACACTTATACGAGTACCTACAATATATTATTTACACACGTTATGACGATATTCGTACAAAAAAAACCACGTAGAAAGAGAGCTTTTTTTAGTACAGAGCTTTATTTTTATGGTTGTTTATTTAGGGATTTTTATATAAATGACCGTTTTTCTATTCCCAAAGTATTTCAGAATTTTCGTATCGAAAAATATAACCGTATTATCATATTCAAGGTATTGACCGTTGTGTATTCTCGAAATATTTGAATAGCCACAATCACAATATTAAAATTGGCGTCAATGGAAAGTTTCTAGGTTATTCCTATTAGGGTTGCAAAGAAGATATGGGGTTCATTAAATTATTTACCATTGACAATAATAATGTTTAAAACAATATTAATTGATTGCGTCAAAAATAAGGCATATATGCAATAAGTGATGATTTTTTTATCGCCCGAAATGAAAACATCACGCAACTTGACCTCACGATAGACACTAACATACTCGAAGTGCCTCGCCCAAATGATGGGTCCCTTAAATTAAAGGACATATTTCATATTACAATAATTTGCAATACAAAACTGAATATCTCAGGGTAGAATATATTATATTCACGTTGAGTAGAGCACGCATTAGTATGAGTTAATGACTTAGCCGTTATTATGACACGAAGAGCCTCGAAAATAATTATTGAAACATGTATTCAACGAAATAACTAATTAAATGCATGTCACTTTACAATTTCCACCCCCGAGCGGGAAGACAATTGGGATCAGCGGGGTGAAGACATCAAGATATGTTAATTGCTTTATCGAGCTGTTGAATATGCAATTGGTCGCATTATCCCGGTGTGGATGCGGTGTGCGGTGGGACCAGGCGGCAGATCGCAGCATCCGACATTTCGTTCTGATAACACCGACGTTAAAATTAATTGCGGGGATTTGACTGCATCATTAAACAGCCAGTGCACCAATCAGTCGCCTGAATCACCTGAGCACGTTTAATCAGGTTGTGGCATGATTTGCAGGCGGCTACGGGAAGCCGAGACTAATGAAGCGCCGGGTACCTACCTACAGAGTCAAACGGGCCAAGAAGAATACAATAATGGCAAGGGGTGCTAAATTCACTCATTATGCATAGTGGACACGATGGAACAATACTTGTGATAACTTTATCGTTTTGGTGACACCAGGAATTTCATTTATTCAAAAAATAAGAATAATAATAACAGAAGATATTTAATCATTGAAGAAAATAATATTCTCGAACTCAGGACCTTTCAATTTCAGTTCAATTTATGTCATCTTCATCGATATCATATCTCAAATTCAAGATTTGTCAATATTATTCTCCATTTTTAATCTCATATTATTAAAAATTGGAGTCCCAGATGCGAACGAAATCTTTTTATTTTCTGTTGTTTTTTCCGGTAATGTTTTATTTAGGTTAATATTAATATATTATATAATTGTTAATATTATTTTCTTCAATGATTAAATATTACAATGAGGTTTTTAAATCTCAATAAAAATAATTAAACATTGAACAGAAGATATTATTTGGTGACGGGATAAATCCACATGCATTTGAATCGGCACATTTTTTAAAAGTGACTTAAAGTCGTTAATAGTACGAAAAGAAAAATTGCCCGAAAACCTAATTAATCATTTTATATTTTTTCTTAAATAAAATTATAAAATAAATAAAATTATTAATTATGTTAGGTTAGGTTAGAATAGATTAGGTTTCCGCGGTAGTTTTTCTTTTTGTACCTTTAATGACGTTATATCCCTTTACAAAAAGAGTGCTGATTCATAAGTGTGTTGTATTATCATGGAACCAGAGCCATTGGAAATCTCAGATAAGACATGGCCTTTAATAACTGCTTAGACATTAATTTACTCATAGCTTTGGTCTCATAAAGTAGCGCCTGTTTAAATCCACGCATGTAGTCATGCCTTTAGTAGGTAGGTATTTTATATCAAAGACGAGGAAGACGCCACCTCCTTTGGATTCGAAACATGTGCAGGGGATACAAGTGCAGTTCTACCGTTTTTTTTCGGGCTGCAGGCTGCAGGATAAAGAACGCATTAATGGTACCCACTCTCCAACATAGATTATATTTGAATAATAATGTTATTGTCTATAATTTTGAATGTTCAAACAAAGCTTTGGAAGTGGAGACCTGCAAAAACAAATTGAATAGTAATAGATATAAAAGGAGGTCTTCAATTTCGAGATGAGGTTAACAGAAATACTTCCATCAATTAACAACAGCGCGAACGACGACCCCAAATGTAGTTTGAACAAACTGTGCTGCAATGTAGATACAATTATGTAGCAATAGCAAATGACATTAGTGGCAATGGCGCTGGAATACGGTAGCATTCATTAATACTCAAAAGCGAACGTAAACAATATTGATTACATAGCATTCCAGGGTATCAATCAGACGGGTTAACATATTTCCACACACACACGGACACGTTATTAATCATCAAAGTTATTGTTTGATCAGATCTTGCCACCGGGGCATTTTGGGAAGATGCGAGCGCTTCACGCCCGCCTGCCCCCCGAATTCGGTTTCTGCTTAATACGAGTTAGAAGATCGGGAAGGTTAATGAATATCTTATCCACGAGATGATGATTACAGCTTCGGTAATTGTGCATATGTGCGCTCTTTGTCAATGGAATTATTTCACGCGAGTGCGAAGTTGTACGTATTATTACTAACCACCCGACACACGACTGCTTTACGATACCAACCTAGTCTAGGAGCTCTTCAGTGTGTACTGTGTACTGTGGTACTTCTCGCAAGGAACACCGTTTAAGACAACACAGTTCTATAATTCAGAATTATCCAACAATTAAATAACCTGCTTTCCTAAATATTCATATATTTCCATTGTTGAGAATTTCATAGAAACCTAAGGATTCCCATGTACATTTTGCCAAATAATCTTATGTTGAATATTAACTTTCCAAATCTGTGACTAAAATGCGGACTGGAGAGTATTATTCAGTGAACTGCTTTATATTGATCAGCGATCGAGACAGTTCAAATGAAAGTTAATTGCTGGGGCATCCCCGAGTGTCGAGTTACAAATTCACTTGTAAAGTGAGACTGCTTTGATAAGACATTAGGGAGGATTATCATAAGGATCGTATTGCGCAACAAAATAGTTTCAGTTGACACGTAATAGATAAGTATTACTGTTAATCTTCGGACTGGCCCCGTCTCTGAAACAAATAGCCAGTGTGCTGTACGAGTATTCTATATATCGGGTACATTGCATTGAGTTAAGTGCGTTTAAAATAGTTATAAGGAATAACACAAAGTAAATAATACATCAGGAAGGGAGCGGGAATTTAAAATTTTCCGAAACATCGCTATTTTAATTGGGTTCACTGTTAGCGCCCAACCCACACTTAGCATATTTACTTTGTCATACATTTTGATTATATCATCCCGGCATGTAGACGATGTATTCGCTTCTCGGTGCTTTCCGAATTAATTTTATATGGTTCAATTACAACACGATACAAAGGTGTGACAAGACAACACGAAGTCGCGTCGGCTCAGATATGAATACATAAACTACGATAACGCGCGCTTCTCTCATGTACATAGAGGCAGTAGGCACACCCTCGGGGAATATAGTCATTCTACGTTCCCGTCGCGAAGATATTATTATTAACTTCCATTTACTATCAACTCTGACAAAGTTCCGTGTCGTAAATAACGCCGTTATGATGCCGCGGTGACGGGGAAACAATGGGGAGATCATTTAAAATACTCTGAATTATTATTATTGTGGTTGCTTAATGACTCCGTTCACTTTGCACCCTCGCCCCTACGATCGAGGGGTGCGGGGGTTTAAGTTGGAGTTGGAGTCGGAGTCGGAGTTGGAGCTAGAGTTGGAGTTGAAGGTGGAGGCACCCGGAGACAGCGAGAGAGGAAGGCGTGAATGTCTCAAGGCTAGATGTATCGAATAATAGTTATTCAGTATCCTTTTGTGGCGGCCAAACAGACTTATCTTGGATTTGCTAAGGAGATGCTGTTTTCAAAGAGAATTATCTTCCCAGGGCAAAGCTTTACCGTACTTAGCTGTAAAGAGGATTCAATGACAGTCGCATTTATAGACTAAATTATGGAAATCGTATTCCCTTTGAATTTATGAGTTTTACGTGCTACTGTATCGCCACTTTACGAGTTCAAAGTGGAAACTTACAGGCAGCCGTTTCTAGTTTGTTAAAAAAATGTCGTTGAAAAATATTTTTAGTTGGCAAATGTTCTCGTCTGCGGCTTAATGGGCTGCTAAGGCGGGAAAAGTGAAAACCAATCGACAAAAAAATAGAAAAAACAACTAATTGAAAAGATCCATTTTAACTCAACACGTTGGAATAGGAAGTTAATTAACTGTTCTTATCGACGGGGTGTGTTTAACTGTTTAACAGGTGGGGTGTTTTTTTTTCATGAACCATATTTTACCGAATCGACCGAAGAAGATATAAGCTGGTTGTAATTCACCGAATTGACAAAGTGCGAGTATATTTTTCACTGTGAAATGTAACGAAATGAAAAATAGGGAAACTAGCTTGAAACGGTTCCCAAGGGGAAACATTACACAAACACGAGGAAAGCACGCATTTCAAGCAAATATCAAGATTGTGCGTGATTACTAAATTTATGCCACTTTCTTTTATGTTCTCAGTAATATTACGTTTAATATCAGCAAATCAACGTCAAAACTCATTATAGCACGTGTAGGAAATAATGTTAGAAATTATTTAAAAAAAAATTCAAGTTGTGATCATTTGATTTGACCAAAATCGAATCAACAAAATTCTATTAAAGGTACCACTTTCTTTTAGATTATTATCTCACAACTTTTGCGCCTCGTAAAATAAAGACATTTATCTTCTGTAATTTGAATTGTCAAGTCTTAAATCATAGAGGCGTGATAAGAGGTCAAACAAGCGGAGCCGTGTCAAGTAGCTCAATTCGTAAAGATAGCGAGTTTGGTTTGGATCACGGTTACAGAAAGTAAAGAGTTAATTTCCAGCGATACTTTGGTTAAATTAGATAAGAATTGATTTATATTACCGATTAAATGATATATCAATTGGTATTGACACAGAAACTAAGAAATATCAACTAATATTTAAAAGGGCTTGGCATATAGATTGGTATTTCGAGGAAGGGCTTGCTCGGGCACGACCTTCTCTGCATTTCCTTTGACCTTACTTGAAGATACCGTAAGGCAAATGAAAAGACAGGTCGTTTACAAAGACAGATCTAGGCTACCTAAAACTCTAGTAACGAGAAACCTGTAATTGATAGCAAGAAGTAGTACAGGAAATAAATATCAGCGACATATTTTCACGTCTAAGACTGGCAATCATCGATCCAAGAAGAAAACAATAATAAAAAAATTATGTTCTATAACGAATAACGAAAAAATGAATGCCTTTCAAAATTATAAAGCCTCAATTAATTTATTAAAAAAAAATTAAAATGCTATTTCAGAATGTGGAAACAGACCAAACCTTCCTAGAATTTCGCGAAAAATAACTGAAATTTTCCTTCTACAGTTGTAGAGCAATTTTTGTCCGACCCATCAAATTTAACCCAGACTGGCAACGTGCATAAATTTATTAAAAAAATGAATCCATGTCAAAATATTTTTCCGTTCCAGTGGGAATCGAGTCTCTCGATTCAAGTCCCAGGGTTAAATGCGTTGACCATTAAGCTACCGATAACAAAAAAAAACAGGAAAATAAAGGTTATTATTACGTTAGTATCGCAAGTAGTACTTGCCTGGTAGTGACGCTTAACAGTAGTTATAGCATAAGTATTCGAATTTTTGTCTGCTCTACCTGTCACTCAACTAGAAAATACTATAAGTGAAGTAGTCACAATTTATTAAAAAAATCTAAGGGAGCTCCGGGACTATTAACATTTAAATTGCCATGCGGGAGCTCCACTTTTACTTTCTAGACAATCACTGTAGGCTTACGAAAGGTTAGGTTACTCATTATGGAAAATGGCGGGTCTCGTGGCGGGAAAACTAACTTGCGGTAGAGATAACAAGTCACAGGCTGTAATCTGACACGTACAGCGGCTGCCTGGTTCCCGGTGTCTAGTGCCTACTGCCTGTTCCCTTCCACCTACTCTTTACCTTCAAGGTTGATAAATATAGCCGACGCTTTTTACTGAAAGCTCCTAAACGAGCCAAAAAACCCTTCTTACGCAGAATACTCGAGAGGTATATGGGAATTCCATCATTATAAAAATTATGGTTAACACGGATGGCGCCCAATTTGGTATTCTAAATATTAACGAGGCTTTATAAATTTCGCAGAATACCTTAAATTACAAAGCCTTTTCCGAGACAATGGGAGGGTTTAAAATTTTATAAATGTCAGGTCAATCTAAAAAGCTCCGGGCCGGGCTTGACTGGCAACTGGCAATGAGCGCGCCATAATAATGTCAGAATCGGCGATTGTCGCGATGAACCCGAGAGTAAATAGTTAAATAGGCTCCAGAGGCCGGAGATATCCCCCATCTCGGCTTTAATTTGTTTAAATGGTAACACGGAGAATGTGCCCGGAATGTATGCCCGTATCGGTGACATATCGGAAAGGAAAATAAATTATATTGTTTGTAACAGCGCTTCGGAACGCGCGGGTTATTTAAGGGCGGCCAACCAAAAAGAAAGATAAACCCGGGCATTATAAAATATGGCATCGGCGCGCGGCGTTTTCACGGATCGAGTAGACATAACAAAACGGAATGTTTGTACTCGCCTCTCAAATACCGAGACCATAGAATTACAAGATTTGTCCGGTTATATTCCTCGTCGTCTGTGTCTGGGTAGTCCAGTATGCATTATTCAGGAATCTCATTTTGTCTAAGTCACCACCGACATTTTAATATTAATATAATAAAAGACTTAACACTAGTATGTTTCATTTCGGTATCTGAACTGAACAATATTAAATCCCAAAAGTTGAGAAAGAAAACGAAGCACGGCGGCCGAGAATTTGGAGAAAAACAAGATGGGATTTCGCATGATACAATCAGCCGCACGATAGTTTGAACAATATGGGAATAGAGTGGATAAAATACTCACCCATTCTGCACATAACGTTATTGTAAGAAGAAAAAGCTCAAAGGACACTTGTAGGACTCAACATAACGAGCTTTTCCAAAGCGCTTTGTGAACGGAATGGAAGTATAAATTGGAAACGGAATTAAACGGCCTGGTTTTGTTATACCGCTTGTATGGGATGGACACGCACTGCCCGTCACACGCAAGCCACCACACACACACACCCCTACCCGAAACGTACACACCTCTCACACAAACACGTACATCACACGTACCGAATACGTGTTACTTTTACACACTTCTTTGTCCGACTTCACTGAATTGTACAAAATTAAAGTGTTTATGTGAAAATATATGTATTCCCAACCCATTGCTAGTGAAACGGCAATTGGAAACGTATTCAAAATATATTATTTAACGATAGAGTAAAAATTTATGTCTCCTGCTTAAAAGATTCGATGAGTTTCGTGTACATTTTATCCGGCGTATAAAAAATTCCGATAAAATTGGGCAAGTTCCTGAAATTCCCGCCAAATGTAGGTATATTTCACAACATTAGGGCGAATTTATGATATTTTTAAGTATATTTGCACGGAGGGATATGAACCGAAAATATTGGGTATTAAAACGCAACTAAGGCGGGAATAAACGGCGGGAAATTTGCCGACGAGCCAACTAAAGCTCAGTACGCACCGAAGATACAAAATAAGCTAATGGAAAAATGGAACAGAAATAAATGCACGTATAGAAAGTTACTCAAGTACACAAATTCTTGTTAGACTGCTGAAAAGGCCAAATAAAACAGGGTCTCTACAAAAAAAATCACCAAAGTGCCTCTGCTACATTTTGTATGAAGATATTATAACAGGAAGATAATGATTAGTTGTAGTTTTTTACAATTTTATTACAGATTATATATTAACGTTACTACGCTTGGGCAGTTTAGAAAGACAATGAAACATTATTAATTGTTTTTGTGTTTAATTCGGGGTTTAAGGCCTTAAATGCCGAAACAGCTGTCACAATAATAAAAACACGAAAAATACTTGCAGAACGTAATAATAACATTATTAAATTTGATTTACATTAAATTTTAAAAAAAAAAACAATAAAACATTATTTTATTTCAATAACTGGGCAAACAAAGAAATACAATTATTTCCTGTCATTATATAATTATATTTAACATCCTCTGAGAGCGGTAGTAGGTAAGTACTGTAAAATGGGGGTTGGGAAAAGGGGAAAAAATGAATATTTTTACAATTGAACATGAATATTATAACAAAAAGCTCGATAAATATTCATAGACTCAATCGAACACGTCGTAAACGTATCGATTTCAGGGGAAATTTTATGCAAAATTAACGAGAAAAAACACTCCCGATGCTTGATTAACAATTCAGTCGAACGAGTCTGTTACCTGCACGGCCGGTCTATCGACGCATATAATATTGGAATACAAACAGGCACGCCGTAAATTTTTGCAGAAGGGAATCGAATCTATTCCAGAAATAAATGTGAATTTATCCAACATTTTAAAATGGAAAAGCTGAATTTTTAAATTAAAAATTGAAGGGCATTTTCAATCTTATTCAATCATTCCGCCCGCTGTATTTTACCAATGACTATTGATTAGTCAAATATATTTTCGTAAATGATTTCGATTCGCCGGAGCGGAGAATGTAAAGGGGGGTAACGTTTTTCAGCGGCAGCTGGATGGGAAACAACAGTAAATGGGTGGCGCGCGTGGCGGTACTAAAGCGTGTGTCCGGCATTTGCATAATTTCATAGGAATAAGGGAGTGCGATGTACATTATGCGGGAAGAGAGGCATTTTCACGCTGTAATCGACTTGCCTACTACAAAACGGTGACAGATAATAATCATGCGAGGATTAATTTCGAATGTGACAAGCCTTGATCGAATAACAAAACGATATTCGTGACTAAGGGATAAACTGTAATTCAGGCGTGTAATTCTGTATAAATAGCAGATAGTACATACTAAATGTAACCAGTCATTCGCGAGGGTTGAGTAAAAAAGGGAAAAAATGACACGCTTAAATAAAATGCTTTCCTTAAAATAGAAATCGTATCACGAACGATCTAACTTGGGATTCTTTTGAAAAGAATTAGGTTCGTTGAACGTATTACTTTGAAAAGCTGGAAGCTTCGGTTTTTTTTTTCATTTCCGATTACAAAAAACAGGTTTCGATTAGATACTGAATTACTGGCACTTCAAATAAAGTTCATAACTGGCAAGTATTCACTATTTTATTACTTCGGTAATTTGCTTTCCGAACTCTAGAAGTAGACAAGAGCCATAACTTGCAAGAATAGATACTAAAAACTGGAGTTTTACGGGGGCAAGAATCCAAAATTAATAAAAATTGAATCCGGGCATGACCAAATAACGAAATGGCTTTGTTACATAAAACACCTGATTTTTTTTTCATGTCACGTCCAGTCCCGTTCCAGCGATGGCTAAACTCGGCGAAAACAAATCAATATGAAAGTGTAAAGGAGTAACTTTCGCGAATCCTTGCCATCAGATATTAGAGTTTAAAACAAAGTTCCCGAGTACTTGGGCAGATAGTTTTTTCCTCCGCGTTTAGGCGGCACTATCGGTGAGCCGGAACGGGCGCGCAAGACATGTGCAACTAATCGAACTGGAAACTTTGGAACACGATGGGAATTAAATTGATATGCCGTGTAACACATTTTACTACATAATACTGAGTGGAATTTTATGGCAACGCCAATACGAAAAAAAACAGTTTTCACCGATAATAATACTTTATTAATACTAGTAGAAATAGTCGTTTTCAATTAAAATAATCTCCAAATTAAACAATATGGCGTCTTTCCTTACTTTTAGATATTTAAAAAAAAATTAAAGCTCCATAGATCATAATGGAAATGATGTAGCGAGCTAAAAAAAAACAGTTCATGACTAAAGTGATAGTTTTTCTGCATCTTAGTTAAAAATACTTTTTTTAATCCAACGGATTTGCATAAGGTTTTAATATAATCTTTAATAAAATTCAGGTTTAAGGTCATAAATTTAATATTTCAGCTGTAAACCTTGAGTCTACCGCATACAGTTTCTGTTTTAATTGGCCAGATCGTTCCCACTGCAGCGGGCGCATCATCATAACAGAGAACGGCTTTTATTCCGTGCAATCGAGCTGATTCACCCAAGAACATACTCGGGCCAAGTATCCCCGACGGTCTCACGTTCCTAGCCAATTGCCGTCCACTAAACAAGTGGATTGAAAACCTAATGGGCCCATGTAGAATGGGGCTATTGATTGGCACCCAATTGTACGGTTATGGAGCGGGCCATATCTGCAAGTGATGACTGAAACTACTTGACACTAGAATTCAATAATACTGTGATAATATAGAAACAGTATCACTATAGCATTATAATTTGAAGAAAATGTACCACAGTCGCATGCGACATTTTCGACAGAAATAACAATATTTAAAAAAAATGTACTTTTATGGATTTTGTTAGAGTTAATAAAAAAAAGAGTCTAAAGCACAACAGAAAACAACTGCACCTCTTCTATAATTCGAACTTTGCCATTGAATACGATTGCACTACTTGAATGCGAGATGTGATCACATGGCTTATCTCTATCTCGGTTCATTCTTAAATTAATTAGAACATCTGGTTTTAAGGAAAAAAAGTTCAGTAGTAGCTACTAGTGTTTTGTACAAAAGTAAATTTTATACAATAATAAATAAGAGGGATCTAAGTACATATATTCAGGATTCTTAATGGCACAAAAACGCCCGGTTGGTAAAATTATTCAACTGTTTGACTGTCGCCGTTCAGAGAGAGAATACATATTTCATGAAACTTAAGTTCATTTACTTTGGGTGGTCCAACATCCAATAAAATGAAAAGCATCAAGCAAAAATGGAGGAATTTCTATTTGCGGAAGCAGGAGACGTGTTGGCTATTTGAAAGGAGTTCGACAGAGAAAAAACTGCAACGCTTGATAAAACTTTCGTTTCAACAGAAGACAGATTTCAAAATAAGAAGCATGTTTTCCGGAAATTTGAAAATTGTTCGGGGAAATTGAATCGCTAATTTGAGCCAGTCTGCGCTGTTCAGGCGAGCTGTGTTTAGTTAGAATACTTTTGCGACCAATCGCAGAATCCAATTCGTATATTTTAGTAGATTCTTCGAATCTAATTAAACTTGACATTTCCTCAGTATTTTAGAAACGTTATTGCAAAAGCATTTGAATCTGAAGTTGGCGAAAGGAGCAAATCCACAAATCTTCGGGTATATTTAATTGGCGATTTTTTTCTCCGGAATTTCCAAAGGTATTTTCCTTATCATAAGTCTTGCGTAGAGCTCCGTCGGATTCCTGATTATCTTTTCTCTAAGATCGTGAGATGTTAAAATAAAAGCAAGGTATTTTTCTGTAAAAATGAAGTAATAAAGTATGTAAGCGAATATTGCATTGAAACATAAAATTTAATTATGGCGCAGGAAGAGACAAGTTGGGAAGATGGCAGAAGAAGTGCTTTATTCCCTGCTGAGACGACAATCAAATAATAAATGTGCAACTTAAGTTCAGAGTGGTATAAAAGCGAAGGAAATTATTACTTTTACAGAGGAGAACGGAGCACCCAACAGCGCATAGGGGAGTGAAATTGTAGTTATTCGATTCGCAGTGCCAAGAACGCAGTTTTTTCTTCTCACTTTATAGAGCAGATAACCTGAATTTTTGCCTTTTATCCACTTTTCATGTTTTCTACTGCACCCCTCCGCCATGTTGTTGTTAAAGTTTCATGTTTAGTACGTGGGCTGTGGAGAATATTAGGTTGCGCTGTGGCAGTTGGGTTCCATGCTCGAACGTATTTATTTTCCGGAGCTCTGGAATATGGGTGAGCTTTTAAATTGAATTTGAAAACGGAATATAATATTGGGCCAAAATTATATTATTCGTATTTTAAATTAAACTGTGTCATTGGATAATAATAAGGTAAATCGAGTGTTACTATGTAGCTATATTACGATAGGATAGTACGTATAAGAATCAATAAAAATATTGTCACGTAGCATAAAAAAGATTTTTTAAATATTTAATTAAATAATAATTCATCAAATAATACAATACAATAATAATAATAATAATAAATAAAATGTTTAAGCGAACTAATTTGGCATTATTAAATTTGTTTTACTTTTAAATTTAAAAGGAGTTCAACGAATTAAACACAATCTATCTATATATATCAATACTCCAATTTTATTGGTGGAGTTATTTTTCAAATCGTCCGATTTTTGACTCCCGTTTCACACATCTCTCTCTCTACAATGGGGTCGATTACTCCATGAACCGCGTTAATTTGTTTTTTTCAAATCATTCGAATTTAATCGACTTTTTCAATGTATCGCACTTCAGTAAGGTAGACATTTTAGTAAAAGGCTTAAATTCACATACGAATACTTTAATATGATGTTTTCTTTTTATTATACAACGAGCGCATCTTTATTCTAAGTAAAGTCTATTATAATAATATAATTAATTTTTAATCATCGAAAGACTTATAATGGGACTAATATGGGATTTATAATAAAAATGGAGGATAATATTAACAAGTCTTCAACTTGAAGTATGATATCGGTGTAAATGGCGTAAATTGAACTGGTCTCATTAGCTTATTTGGTTAAGCGGTTACCCCGGATAGGTAGAGGTCCTGGGTTCGAGTCCCAGATACGAATGAAATCTTTTTATTTTCTGTTGTTTTTTCCGGTCTCATGTTTCATTTAGGTTATATTAATATTATCTTCTTCATTGTTAAATATTACAATGAGGTTTACAAACTTCAATAAGTTATAAAAAATATTGAATATAATTAATGTTTTTCCAGTATATGGGAGATTAGTGCAGTCGCACACATTCCATATAAAGTATACATACAATGGTTATAAAAATATACTAAATATTTATAGAAGTTTAAAAAAATAAGATAATAATAAGATAGTAGGTGAACGATATGACACATAAAAAATAAATAGATAAAATAAGGACATGAAAATAAAGCCTTTAGGGTGCTGCGGCATTTAAATTGTGAGGGGCCAATATCTTTCTCCAGTATGTGTCGATGCTGGAGGCTGGACTGAGGCGGGCCTCCATGATGAGGATATTCCCGGAGCTGTTTACTCTTTCCCTCATTCCAGCCGCCCCGGATCTTAAAAATGTAGTAAGTGGGCAATTCTGGCAAGCAAAATCTTATAGAAAAGGTTATCAGGATCTGACACCATGACCCAGAGTTGACAGAAACCATAAGAAAATCAATTGCAATTTATCCTATGGAGCGACGTATTAAACTCGTGATTGCCAATAAAGGTGGTTTCAAAAAATATTGCAACAATTTTATTTTATTTTTTATAGTACCTACTAAATATGTGAAATGTTGTGATTTTGTTATAATACTATTAAAAATAACATTTGAATGAAAGCATGAACTTTGAAAAGTACTGTCGCTATCATATTTGCTTTTAAATATATCGAAATTCGATAAATGCGAAGAATATATATATACGACTGATTCTAATGCGATGCCCACCCACTGTATATTCCAAATATAGATTTGCGATAAGAAATAAAAGGTTTGAATTCAAATCATTCGAGTTTGAAATAATATTAACTAAGTATAAGTAGGCACCTTCCTACCAAAATTATATATATTAGATTTTTTTATGATTTTATTTCGTAGAACATTTAAGAAAAATAGAAGTGATTAATAATTGAAATTAAACTAAATAATTTCATTCGTGCTCTCATCCGTAGGCGAACTTATAAAAAAAATACGTAGGTACAACGTATATTTTAAATGTTTTTTTTAAGATATTTTTTGTTTTTTCACACAGTTGCATTGCTTGCATAAAGCATGTTTCACACACTTTAGATGTATATTTGCATTTTAATAAAATCGAATTTAAAAAAAATGGGAATATTAAATGACTAAAAAACTAAAATAAAATAGAAAATCGAAGGTATCAAATTGTGATAAGGAATAATAATGAGAAGAAAAAAAACAATTTTTAAGATAAACAAAATATTATAAATGAATATTTATGAATAACAAAGCAAAATAAAAGTAAAGTATCGAATCGTAGGTACTTACCTAATAACTTATGATTTAAAATTAGGGAATAATAAACGCATCAATTTGAAAGTATAAAATTACTAAATTACATTTGGGAGTAAAAATAAATTTTAATCACCTCCGTTGGGTGCAACGGGCGAAACACTAGGTAAAATGAATAAAAGTGATAATTATAACATTCACAGTGTGTATCGCGTGCGAATGAAATTTAGCAATGGGCAGTAATTGTCAAATATAGCCACGTATTACACTACGGGAACCGTTATCACTCGCTTAAACGCGAGAATATATGCACAAGTAATATAAACGTACGAGTGTTTATGAATTTATTAACATAATATAATCTTAATTCGCCGTAGTAACCCGCACTTCCGCTTGTCGCCGTTATTGTTGTCCGTTTAATTCCCAATGGAAAAATGGCAAATTGTATGTATTAATTAACAGTCGGTTTTAATTCGGACTGCTGAGACAAGTCGGGAGATTTAGTGCGGGCCGCCGTAGCGGAAACTCCGCAAGGGGCCGGAACGCAACAATGAGACCGCACAATGTCGCAAATATTGCCATAAATTAAAGCGGCGCGAGCTAATCGGGAAGCGTGTGTGGGAAAATGGAACACAAACATTAGCCGAGCTTGTGGGAGAAGATTGGGGGTGTTTATGCTAATTTATTTGCTGAGCGCTATCGGTTGACCCGCCGCGAATTAATGTGGCCGGCGCGCCGTCCCGCACCGTCCCGCGAGCCGCGCCTGGCGAACAAAGCTACGGCGCTAATAAAAACAGCCTTTGTGGCCGCGGCTTTGCGACAAGATATTGAATGCTGATCACCCCGCCGTAAATACACCTCGCATAACATACCCAAAGCTCATTTCCGACAGTTTAATCTACGCATATTCAAAGCCAACCGATTAGGTGTCGATTCTGTAACTTTTAATGCGTTTTCCAGCAAAACGGTCTGAAGCTTTTGCTCAGGACCATCAAAATATATAATACTAGTGACTATTCGTTGGAAACCAAAGGAAGGGATTGATCTGTGGCGAACTTATATCGGAGATAGAGATCATGAATTGATGTTGTTAATGTTGTGCCAAATGTAATCTATGAATACGGGTGTAATAAAAAAATCTAAAATTACCATAATAACTGAAATGTCCTCCGCTTGATGCGCACCGTGTATTAGCATCATCGATACATTAATTTATTTCGTAGTTATAATAGCGGAGCATTCACTTATCTGATTCGGCGTGGGAATAAATTGATTTTACGGTGAAGCACAGCAGTGTTGCCCGACACAAATAATAATCGCAGTATAACATCGGGGTAATTTTCTACACGCCCGAACACGAAATGTTTTGACCGAACGTGTGTAAAATCGGAATAATTCAATTGTTTTTTTTTATTCATTCCGCTTTTGAATCGGGATCGTAATCAGTTGATTGAAAATTTATGGAAACTTTATTGACTCGATTCACGCTCGACCCTATAAAAAGCGGCATTTAATGGGTACCGTAGGAAACCCAGAAAACTGTTCCTTCTACGTAGAAACAAAACACTGAGTTCTGTTAATGTTATGTCAAAAGAAAGGTTTAATTGGTGCCGAAAGGCATTTCCTGGATCAAATTTCATCTGGATTCTTTGACGATAACAAATTAAAAATACCCGTCAGTTGTTTTTCGTATTCGGTGAAGGAAAAATATATTGATGATTGCTCATAAAAAAATATTTATTACACTTTTATTACACCTCTAGGCAAAGTTTGTTCAAAAGGTACGATAGCAAGATCAACACGAAAAATTGAAAAGTGATTTATTTATCGTAATTTTTGGCTTTAATATGAATTCCATCAGAGAAATATTTTTGCAGGTTGATTGTTTTATTTTTCGCTAAGTGCTTACCAGGTCAAGTAACCCCACTCACCCATTCACCCACAGTCCCCATTCCCACGAAATAATTTTAAAACTTCCCCATTATCATTGGAACATTTTCGATGGCTGTTTTAATCCCCTTTAAGGGTCCTTTAATGGGGCCAGAGTTTAATGTAAGCCGCCAAAAGGGGAGGCGCGGGGAAGACGGCACCACGGGCAAATAATACCTTGCTTTTAATGCGAATGATGAATAAATAAATAAATAGGTAGGAAACTCTCTTCTGAGAACAAGAAATTAAATGCTTCAAATAAATGAGTGAATAACCTTCTTTGAAATTCGTTTTCAGCCTTTGTGTTTGTGATATTGTCACTGGAATCATCTTGAAATCAGCATAATAATCAAATTTTCAAACAGCGCAGCACTTTTGTGATTGATAAATTCGTTGCCAAAAAACCTCGGTTGCGTGATTTCGCAATAAATTTAATGGAACAGCCATCGGTTGTCTTAGAAAGGAGTACTGCGTACGATTTTAAGAGAAAATACAAAACGGGAATTGATCGAAGCGGTTTCAGTCGGGCTTCAAATATGATTGACGTTATCGGGCGCGCTTGCGTCGCGTGGACCGCCACGTAAGGTTTAGTTAAGTACATCCACTACTACCCTCGAGGATTATTGCTTATCTGCCGCGTGGCTAATTCGATATACCAGCCAGCCAGCCCTTTGCACATGTCGCCTCCAATCTACCCCGCTCTTGGCAAGGGCTGCTTAATACATATACATTACACATGTACTAAACTTGTACCTACACTTTACTCCGTCCGCCGCTCATCAATATCTCGGTGCGCTTAAGGGATTATAATTATTGCATGTTGTCGTTTATTGGCGCTGACGTCATAGCAAGGACATTTATCGAAAAATATATAAACACAGAACCAAGAAAAGGGAATTATTGATTACATTCCGTTCTCATCAGATATGACAAGGTTTATCAAACTTTTTACTAGGCACCTCTTTACACTTCTTAATAATCTTACAAATAAGCATAATGGTGTCCAATTTACAGTTTTTTTTCTAATTTTAGGCATAACAAGAAAAAAACATATTTAAAACTTTTTAACTTGCCAGTTTTCGGTGATATTTTTACGGGTCTAAATAATTAAAGGCTTTAACTAAAATTAACGTAGATTTTAAACGATTGACAAAGTATAATAAGATATAACAATTATTTTTATAAACAATAATTATTAGCCTGAAACACTCACCTAAATTGAAAAAAACCTTTCCGAGCAAAGATAAATGTCGCCGACAGGACTCGAACCTGCACCCTTCTGATGTCCGGTCAGATGCTCTACCGTTGAGCTACGTCGGCTTATCGCAAACCCGCCAAGTTAATCAATATATACTAATGTTTCATTCAATAATTACTGTTTTTATTATATTTTCACCTGTAAATAATTATTATTAATAATTATTGTTTATAAAAATAATTGTTACCCTTTGCGCTATGCACAAAAATCTTGTCTTAAGTTTTTAAGAACTTTAGTTTATCAATTAATATAATAAGATATAATTATTTAAAACTTGCGCTTTATAAATTAAATTATTCTCACCTGCTAATTAAGTTACTCATAGGTTTACCCATCGGAGCAAAATGGGTAAATATAATATATAATATATTCAGCCATTATCGAGAGAGTTTCATTTAGGTACGTACACGCGACATGTTAATATTTTCTCCAACAGTCAAAAGTGTCAACTTATACTCTTTCAAGAAATATCTGACATAAAGAAAATTGCTGTTTTGTTCAGCTAAATAAACTGAAAGATAGGCGAATGGGATTCCGATTCACTATAAACTTATAAAATTATGAAAAATGAACCACTTAATACAGTGGAAAAACGAAAACAGGGTGAAAAGCATAGTTTTTCAAACCCAAGTTTGTTTGAGATAAAATGGATAACGTGTCTACTTTTAAATGGATTATTACAATGGTAGTAAATTACTAAATCTGGAATCTCGTCGAAGTTTACTTACTTCAATATGTTCCTTTCACCCAGTCGTCAAAATTTCAAACGAACATAAACAAGGTATACTTACTGATAAAGCCCACAATCTCTCTTTGTTATATGGAAAAAGTCTGTTAGTGATGGCCTCAACCGAACTTTTACTTACGAAAAATAATAATTAACAACACGGGAGCTTTTCAATAATAATGGCTCCTAATGAATGCTTTGAATAAGTCGTGATATTAATACAATATTAGTACGCCTCTACCCCGATATTGATTAATGGGTGTAAATGAGCTATTTACGTGTACGACTTCCAGAATGATTGCATTCCTAAGTGTAACATCGAAATGGAAACGTAGAGTAATATAATGACTGATCTAATATAAAGATTACACGCGTATACATTACAATGAGCGTAAGTACGTGTATTGAATAATATTGTGAACCAGTCCACTCCCTCCGGATAATGCACAGCCCACCGAGTTGCATCAAGATAAAAATGATATGAATGCCCCTGGTGCAGTGACATAAATATGATGGATGAGTGTCGGGCAAAAAATGCAGTTAACCTTTTATTTATTCAATCATTCATAATCGTAAAATCCTCGCTGACGTTTCGTAGCCATTTTGCCACCTCCTTCATACATGTTCGTTGCCGAACAATTTCATAAAAGTCGCGATTGCATTGAACTGCTGCTGGGTGTCACTTTTGTAATGCGAATGTGATTGATGGATTCAAATGATTGAACTGATATAAGTAGCTTTAATGTGGCAAAATATAAAATAATATATAGCATGTTATGAACATTAACTATTTGTGCTGTGTGGGCTTTAAAATGATTTATCACGCGATTAAAAAAAAAACAATTAATCAACAATAATAATAAATGGTTAATTTTTCTATGGCGCCGTTTAGTGATTAAAATCAATCCAAGGGCGTTTTACAGATTGTTAAAGTTTGTAGGCCCTATTAAAAAGACATGTTTTTAGATTTTTCAAAGCTTTAAAAAATGCTCATTGACCTTTTTTTTTTTTACATGAATACCGCACAAGAGTCCCAACTGCTCCCAACCGTCTGGAGCCAGTGAGACTATGGCATTCCCAATTGGGGAATGTTGTGAGGCTGAAGGTATTGGGGAGGGGAAGGAGAAGGGGAAGGGGAAGGGGGAGGTGGGGAAATACCTGGCTATTCAGATCTGGTCACCAAACACGGCTAAAAGCCATTTCAAGCAACGTTTCAATTCTGAATGGTGGTCTTTCACCAGGGCGATACTGAGAGTATCTTCCACTCTGGAACGTGCGCAAATATACTATATATTATTTTTAAATGAATTAATTGTGAAACAACACAAATTAATTAATTAAAAATTACTTGCGCACGCCGGGATTTGAACCCGCGACCTTCGGATTCGTAGTCGAGAGCCTTACCCCTCGACCATGGAGGCCGTGGAGGAAATGAAAGGTAAATCTAAGAACGTGGACCCAGTACATTAAAAGCTCTTAAAACAATAATGATTGTTACAGGTTTTTCATTAAGAAAAGAGGGAAGATGATGAGAAACATTATATTTGATATTGTCTATATCAGTTTAGAAAAAGTAGTGTTTTATTCATATTCATGTCACCGATATAATTGAATGGGGATGAAACTAACGATAGAAAAGGTATTTGGAGTATCCACAATATTTTTGGCTCACTGGTGACATAAAACCACCAATATATACGAGTATTATGAGTCGGCTGAAGCTTATATACAAAGAGAGCATCCAATTTTTAGAATGGCGTGGAAGTTAGAGAGAAATAAAAAAAAAATCATAAAAAACTCGTAAATCGATACGTTACAGCCAATTTCAATTTCTGATAAGTGGTCCGTAGAAAGAAGGGCCTTTAATCGATGTCGAACAAACGACATTCGTAAATCGTACGAAATCGCATAAGCCGATGAATAAAAAGACCCGTTGCCAATCAGCTAGATTGGGCCGAGTGATCTGAGAATGACCCCTCCCTTCTCTCGTATGGGAATTCAGGACTCACGCAGGCACAAAAGGATTTGGGGATAATTGAACCAAAGCTGTACAATGCGTGTAATCAAACAAAATTGCACCGTTAAAGGAATTCACAAATTGATCATAAAAAACCTAATCCACGAGTAAATTTCACTGTGAAAGAAGCAGGCAGTACTTTAAACAAATCTGTTCTCTGAAAACTCGTATTGCCTATGTACGTTCTACGTACATATAAAGCCGGTTTTAGATAATAATATGTATGTACTTATTTCTTTAGATGCGAGCAGTAAATTGTGTATTATTTGAATAATGAAATAATAATATTTACAGAGCATTAAGGTATTGTCTTACGAAGAGAAGAGACGAGATGAAAATGCCTGGAAATTAACTGGCTGGTATTTCGGTAAATAATAATATTTACAGAGTAGGCACCTACTGACGAGTGTGTTTGTAGGAGGCATGCGTAAGTACGCCATAATTTAATTTGATAGCATGTGTATTGTGTATCGAGGGCCGCCGATAATGTAGGAAAAGTAGATTGAAAGGGGGTGTGTAAGTGATGGTCTTCCACAATCGCATCGCGGCGCAGTGGTGCCCTAATGGAACAGAAGAGACAATCCTTTTTGCCGGGAAGCTGCAAGGGCAGATGCTCGGCTGAGCGGAAAAACTCAACGAAGGGAACAATTGCAATCGCGAAACGTTTCATTTCCAGGGAATAGTTAGGGCGGAAAGTGAACAGAAAGCTTTATTTGTGACAAGTGCACGCCTGGTAAAAGCGGGATAAACATTAAAAAAATGTGTTAGCTAGTGGCAAGAAAGAGGGGCGGAACAAGTGCCTAGCAACTAGCAACCCGTACTTGCGTATTTAAATCATCGGATAGGTACTTAAACACTCTGTATTATATACTGCTGCAACGGGGTTTAAACGCTAACGTAGGTAATGTGTATGAAAAAAAAACGGAACATTTTACTCTAGAAAACACTCACAAGTATTTAAGCCATGTTGATGGAATCCGTGTATAGATGGCGAGGGAAGTTTATATTTTGTAGAGAATACTGATTTTACATACAAATACCTCACGTGTTCTTTCATTAATAGGAATAAATGTTTTAGTAAAATAAATAACGGTTTTCCAGAGAGGTGGTTCAGGGATAATACCTAGTACTGTATAATACTAATACCGAGAATAAATGTTTTGTATCACGTTGTTGGCATGATCTGATTGTCAATACGATATCAAAGACATGCACGAGATATTTTCTTTGAACATCGTGCGAGTCATTGAATGTGATTCAAGCCTGCGCCCAAGTGGCTCTGGCTCTCTCCAGTAGGTTCCATCGGAGGCAAGTTTTCATAAGAACACACTCAAAGTAGAAGTAATCTGAATACTTGTAAATATTTTAGAACATATCCCGATATTGCACGTGTTTCGAGTTAGGCAAACAAAGATACGCGTGTTATTTCAGAATGGAATACTTCATTGGTCCCAGGGGGGTGCATATTGAACCTCCCGCCCGGCGGAGACACTGGGGGATGCGAATGGGGTACTTAAATCCATCCCTTGAGAACCAACAAACATTACACTACTTGGAAATAGCTTTCAACTAAATTGTCGAGATATATATATATATATATATTTATTTACAATTATTTTCCACTGACATTTGGAATATTGGAAACCATTGGAAGCGATATTGCGATATATAAGCATTAATTAAAATAATAGGAACCATTTGTAATTTGTAATACATTATTTTATAGTCTCAATATTTCCACATTTCAAATAAAATTATTTGTAGTTATATGTTCATTATAATTACGAATTGATCAATGTCGAAAAATTCCCAAGATATTTCCCATAATTCATTTCTATTTGAAGTGTCTTTTGAAAACGAATTTCCGCTTCCTCTTTTCATTATGGTAATAAGTGGGTAAACTGTGACATTGACGAAGGTTTAAATCTTAATATTGCCTATGGCGCTGTTAAGGGTTTGCGGGCGCAATGGACGGGATAGAAAGCTCTAGCTACGTACAGTGACGGATGAGCTTTTTGACACGATTCAAAGCTTAAAGCTTTTTCATTATTTATATTACATTTTGCGCTAAAAAACAAAACCTACCTTTTTCTGGCTCTTTAAAGTTCCAAACGATAATTATGTTAAATTCTAGTTAATACACAAATAAAACACAGGGCCATGATTCATTAATTACTCCATCACATTTTTAACTCTTTTCAAAGGCTAATTCTGCTCGTTAAATACCGAAGCAGAATGAAATGAAAAGGGTAGGAAATGAGCCACAACTGTTACTCGTAGCTTTTGGAATTATGACGGTCTGAAGAATGTTATCCGCAACTTATATGCGTGATATTAATAATGATAATGAAGTGAACGGTCTGGTCTGCCACACTAAATTACTACCAAATACCAATGAACAAGCTTTTGTTTCGCATGGAGCGCGTTAAATATTTCGGAAAATCAATGAAACCGCAATACATATTTGCCGAGCAATATTCCGACACAGAAATAATCCGATCCTATGTTTGAGCTAAGACAAAATGGCAGATCGGCTATTGGAGTCCATTCGAACTGTAAACAGGGGAAAGGTAAATACATGGAAGGGGAACAGGTGTAAAAACGGAAAAAAAGAACGCCAACAAAAATATTCGTAAAAAGCCGAGCGATAGAGAAAGGCTTTATAAATCATTGAGAGGTTTTATTTCGGGTGTTGAAAAATGCTCAGGTCAAATGCGGAGTAATTTAAGGTGACAAAGCGAGAAAAAATAAATATGTTGAATAAAACCGGAGGGAATTTTATTATTGGAATATCCACGGGATTAAACTATCCATTCTTTTAATGCCACTGCGAGAGAAATAGTTGTATAATTTATTATCTAGTCATTTAGAGTCTTGGTATTCCACATAGGATTTGTTTTTTTAATAGATAAAATGATATATCGAACCGACGACAAAGTCTTAGCGCTTATTTACTTACAATGTGGAAGTAAAAATAACCCATTAATCGTTCCCATCGATTTATGAAAGGAAGGCAATAAATATTTATGGACGAACCTGGAATATATCGCCAAAAACAACATTAAACTACACGTCGGGAAACTGACTAGGTTAAGTAAACACGAATGTTAAAAGGCGATTAAAATAAGCAGCATTGCTTTTATATTGAGTGGCGTCAAACGTTTCTTTGAAGAGGAACTGAATTAGAACTAACGCGAAAAGTTAATACATACATTATGAAGAGGTAGAAGTTAAATCTGACAGGGGATACTGCTGACTGCCCACAAACCTTAGGGTTGAAGTTTATAGCTAAAAATAAAATTAGATTAGAAAAACACAAAGTTAGGGTAATACGGAAAATGCATTTCTCGTAGATGATTCCTTCCTTTCTCTCAGTGCCAGCGGATACGCACGTCTCATTCTACCGAATTTCATGCAAACTTTCACCAAGCGAAAATTCAAAAAGCGAAGCCTCCAACCGAAAGCGAAGTTCAGCTTTGTATGTTTAATGTTTTGTTGGAAGGCGAAATAAATTAAAATATATTCCGTAAAGGTTGAATATCCTCTTACTCAACTGAGGCAATCATCTAATAGGAAAATGTTCTGTTTCTAAGTAAATGAAATTGAAAGAAAGCTTCTACGAAGTACCGAACTCAATTCACCCTTAAAAGTATTTACCTACCTATAATGCTCGACTCGTACCTCCTACGTAGATTTAATATTTAGGATGACGAAATTGAATTCAACTTTGAACGTGGTTTGAACGCGAAATCAAGACTGCAATAAAATAATGATTATAACTCATTTGTACTTTACTGCGATAAAGCTTCTGGTAGTCTCCGTTTTAATCTGCCGACGATGGGATTTTTATTTAGCGAATATCAAACGTGCACATAAAGTTTCGTATACTGCGGACACGGTGGAAATGCAATAAATGCAATCGCATCAAGCGGCACAACGGCGCTTTAACGAGCTCGCTTTTTGGTCGGGTATGGAGGAAGCCATACCGCCAATAAAAGAATAGGACGTTAAAAAACTGCGTCGCGGGAGAAAAACTAAATAATAAAACTCACCCTATGCAAATATAATTCAGCCATCGGTCGCGCTGCGGCCGGTCTTAGTTTCAATTCTTTTTTGCTGACTTTTTTAGTACCCGCCTTTGCCTCGAGTGCACTACTGCCCCTGTTGGCCGTATGTATGGCCGGTCCCTGCGGAATTACCTACATTTTGTATGGATAGTTTAACAGTGGTGGTTTTTCGTTCGTCCGTTTGCTCCTGTGTAAGTGCGGCTCCGTGCGGGAGGCGGGAGACCGCTAATTGAGGAACGGTAGCAATTAAAACGTAGAGGGAGGAATAATTGTTGCTTTCGATTGCGGTCCGACGGTCAATGGGATATGCACTTATGCAGGGCGATGTATGGTTATACGGTCCATCGCGGTTATAAGGCGATTTTCATCACTCGGATGTCTTAGATGACATTATATTTTAAGCGGACGCGATGTTCCACTTCAGGTGTGATTAGTAAACGGTAGAGGTACCTAATTCTGGAGATATTATATATCGTTATTTCATACTGGTTTTGTTGGTTGTAACCACATCACGCAGCGCTTATAAAGTAGGTAAGATGTTCAGTGTGAATAATATCGTCGGATCACTTTCATTTCGATCTGTTGACACAACGAGATTCAATGTTCAATTGTAGTATTCATCCCCCCAGATAAACTGCACTAGTCTGCATAGAGCCACGTCCCAGTAACAATGGTTCCCGGCAAAGCAAATATCCACTATCAGTTCTAAAGAGAAGGCGAACAAACTGTGGCGAATTGTTGGCGAACGTTTCGATGGTGTTTTCCTTAGTCTTGCGAGCTTTGATGTGCTCCTAGAATGCTAATGCATCGCACATAATTGCAAACGAACGCCAGAACTTATCTACAAAGTCCAAAATACTGGATTCGAATGTCTCGTGAGCTTTCTGCGCGCCGCCTGTACTGAAAAGAATTTATTCCATCAAATAAAGGAAAGTTCGGTGGCCGGCTAGACTTTACAGTTATTCAACTTTGCGAAGCTCCATTCCATGCATCCTTGGGTAACATCAACAAAACAAAATAATATGTATATCGAGTGAAATAAAACTACAATTACATATATCATTTGGTATGGTTTGGTACGATTAGCAGCTATAAGTATACTTGATTCCGGCTACATTTGTAACCCCGTAAAATTTGCATTGAATAATTAAACTGGTGTAGAACAGAACATATAGAATGAGTACTATAATGAATTCTATGAGTACTAATATTATACAGGGCCTGCAGATAATTTAATAGTACACAACGGCTAACCCGGTACAACATCGGTAGTGCGCCCACTGTTGAATTTGGCAGCAACCCCAAAATATTAGAAAAAACCTAGATTCTTCTACCTCATCAAACGGATTGCAATCTTTGAGCACAGGCGTCAGGTGAGAACCCCTCTTTGTTCGACCGGTATTTCAACGGAGGATGCTCTAAGGAACTAGCGTCACCGATCTCTTCGGCACCAGTGCACAGTCGGGAAACACGTCAAACGCGCCCTCCATATTTGTACACAGTTGACATTGGCACTGAAAAGGGATCGTTTCTAAGACTCATTCCTGATTTCTACATCTCGGCTGTGAACAGGGGTCTCTTCAAAACTCAGGTTCACTCCTTCCTTTCCACAAAAAGACCCTCCACACGCCATCCCTAAAGATGACATAGGCCCGGAGGGAAATTAATTTTCCTCAGGGCCTCCGGTGTGGAGTTAACGCAAAAAGAAAGAAAGAATAATATACACTTTAAGTTGACATTCCCTAATTATGTTGGAAACAAAATCGAAACAGAAGTGGATTATTTAAAGAGATTCATAAAAACAAATTAGGACTGTCTGAGAAGTTTCGTATTACTGGTTCATGCAGAAGAACTCTCGGAAAGTTTTAAGAGAATTTTAAAGAATTTCTTACCTTCATTGTTTGTTGTGATTCCAAACGATTCCTCAGTCTTCCCTTCAAGGAATTTTCTTTGAAACGTAACTGAAACAATAAAAATAAGTTAGTTAAATATTCAAAAGTTTCGTCGAGGGATTTTTAATTAAAACAATTAAAATAAAACTTTCCGTTTGGAAATTTAAAAATAATAAAGGGGAGAGCATCTTGGAAGAATTAATGAAAGAAAGACTGACTGGGTAAACACTTCCCGTAAAACCCAATATTTAATCGATAACAATAATAAAGGGGAGAGCATCTTGGAAGAATTAATGAAAGAAAGACTGATTGGGTAAACACTTCCCGTAAAACCCAATATTTAATCGATAACAATAATAAAGGGGAGAGCATCTTGGAAGAATTAATGAAAGAAAGACTGACTGGGTAAACACTTCCCGTAAAACCCAATATTTAATCGATAACAATAATAAAGGTACAGGAGAACAAAACAAAATATTATTTAAATAAATACTGATTCCTGGGCGTATTTGTAATAAAAATTCCAAATGTTTTTTTTTGTTTTTAAACTGTTCAATAACTAGATTTTTAGATTTACTGAATATTTTTTTTACCAAAATTTCATCTATATTATTTACTCCAAATAAGCCCAGGAATCACTGGTTAAGGTTTGAAGGGTACGTGCTGTTATATTCTGTATATATACATATACGAAATGAAAAAAAAATCGTAGAAGAGATATGGTTTTTTAGACGTGTTTAGAAATAAAACTGGTACAAGAAAAAAAATTCTTATCGGTACATGAAAAAATAAATTGAACGTAGTATAGTCATATGTAGGATTGAATCAAAACGTTGAATCCTCTTTCATACCCAAAGTTATGGCGTTCTGTGGATTAGGTGAGTACAATACAACAGTTAACACTCAAATCTGCTGAAAAATATTGTCAACTTTTCGTTTTTCTTTGTTCTTTGTCTTTATTTTTTTCTATTCTATTTTAGTGCACTTCCTGTACTATTTACATAATCAAACAGCTTTATAAACAACATATCGTTAGATTCACTAACGATATAAATAAAATCAAATAAAATAAGATAAGAATATAATTATACTACATATATATATACACATACTTTTTTTTATAATACAATATATAAATGATAAGAGTAATTAATCTATTTTATGATGTAAGGGCTTCTATGAAATAATTCCAACCCTTTGTAAATGACCAATTTTAAACACCGATAATATAAAGATTATCAGATTTCAATTTCCTGGTATCAGAACTCAGTGAGTACGAACGAACTAACAAAAAATATAACAATGTACGAGTAATAAATAAACTATTTTTATAAAGAATAATTATTAGCCTGAAACACTCATCCAAATTGAAAAAACCTTCCGAGAAAAGATAAATATCGCCGACAGGACTCGAACCTGCACCCTTCTGATTGCCGTTCAGAATTGCATACATTTATCTTTTCTCGGAAGGTTTTTTCAATTTGGATGAGTGTTTCAGGCTTATAATTATTGTTTATAAAAATAATTGTTACTCTTTGCGCTATGCACAAAAATCTTGTCTTAAAAACTTTAGTTTATCAATTAATAAATAAATAAACTGTTATTTTGCACAACATGATTAGTTGTTGGAACAAGCATCTGCCTAATTAGAGACTAATGTTGACTGGGCCATACTGCATTGCATCTTATCCTCGACGCACGTACACTTAATCATATATTATGTATATAACCATGTTTACATTTGACTTAATTCTGTATACAATGTTTTTTTTGTATCAAGAATTAGAAATAAACTTAGAATGTGCCGATGGATCTTGTATTAATCGATCTCTTTAAGTTGAAACAATAACTAGATATTACGCGTTACAAATGTTCCTAGCTCTAATGGGTGCCAGGATTACAATAGGGTACAGCGGGGTAATTTGGTTCAATATTCTTATATATTATGAAAACAGTGCGGGTGTTGTCAAAATGATTTAGTACGGATAAAGGTTTCACATTTACCTACCCATTTATAATTTATTATTGTTTATACTAACGCATTACGTATATTGAGATATAATAAATGTTTTAAAAAATACCAGTGGGGTTAATTGGGTCATAAAAAAGAAAACAGTAAAAAAAAGTAAGGAAAAAAAAACCTAAGTGGAAGAAAGTACAAAAGTGTCTTAATTTCAATTCTAAAAAAAAAACCATTCTAAAGGTGTTTTTTTTGGAGGTTTGGTTTTTAAACACATTTTTAAACACCTGTGAACTGGTCTCCACGATCGTGTAATCTCACACCATTAGATTACTTTCTTTGGGGGTATGTGAAGTCACTAGTCTGTGCTGATAAACCAGAGACGTTGGACCATTTGGAAGTCAACATTCGCCGTGTTATTGCCGATATACGGCCCCAGTTGCTCGATAAAGTTGTCGAAAATTGGACTTCACGATTGCGCTTCATTCGAGCTAGCCATGGCACTCATGCCCGAAATTATATTTAAACAATAATGGCATAAAATTATATATTAAATAAAGCCAATATCATAGACATTAACATTATTTTAATGTGTTTTTTTTTCTTCATTTTAAATGTGTATACCTCTAAAAAAAACACCCTATACAAAGTATCACAGATGTTATTTACCTTAAAACAAGAAAATTTTGTATTTAAGCCAACATTTAGACACAGATTCCACTAACGCGATGCATAAATAAGAAAACTAAAGAGCGATGTCAGTAATTTAATTAAAGATAGATGGCGACATGATGCTATAATATTTGTGATTCTAATCGCTTTTCTTAGCATGATCCGAATAACCGTTGACCCGAATAACCTATTGAACCAAATAACCTCGGTATACCCCATTCCTATTTTTGCGCAGTAATTTTACCGTAAGGACTACTAAAGCAAAATAAGACGGACATTATTCCATTTATGGCAGCCGTTTGAAATTAATATGTAAGGATAAAAGTTACACGGAGTAATTTGCCAAACTTCCGTATAAGATAACACGAGTAAGGATAATTTGAATGAATATGTATGTAGCCAACAATGTTGCATGATGTTAGTGGTAATAACCCAAGTCAAAAACAGTTCCCGCCATGTGAACAATGTAAAATGGCTGACATGTTATCAATGACTATTTGCGGCGGGTTTGTTAAGCTAACCCTCGAAGTTTAATTTTCTAACATAACACGTAACTTTTGTTGGAAACTAAAAATGGCTAATTAATTTACAGAGATAACCCTTGTCTGAACGGGGCAATTGTCGGTGCTATTGTAAATATTCGTTCGTGTAATCAATGCTTATTTATCCAACTTTGAATTCGTCGAGCAAACTCCTGCAAATGGCAACACCGTTGGAAGCGGAAAGTTTGACAGCCACAAGCGAAGTCGAACAAACAAATCGGAAAGCGATGGCGGCTCATTGCATCCCCAATTTAAACAAACGATTTTGTCGGAAGGTATTGCAGTAGGTACTGTAATTAGATACCAATATACTTGATACATATATTTCACAAGGAATATTATATATATCGAGATTTTTTAGAAATATATTTTTGTTTCAAAAGAAAAGCTTTTTACAGGTTTTAGCCCCAATTATTGAAGTAGAGACGTAACGCCGCCGGGGGTATTCGAAAGTGTTTATTTTAACAATATCTTTTGTCGAGTAGAGAGAGAGTATATTATTTCATCCATTCAATGGAAGGGCAACCGCTTCGATTCGCCGCGATGTTTATTCTGGGTTTCCGAGCGCCTTGTTTGTCCCGATGCAATTTCCACTACCGTCGACCCCACTCGAAAATTTAGCTTCTGCATACTTTTCGCTATAGCGGCATACATTCTGCTGGGATTGGTTCTCGGATCTCAATTCGGAAACGTTATCTGAAATGTAGAAAATTGCTTTGTCCATGAACCGGGCTGACCACCGCCACTTTTCCATTCATGTGCTTAGGGTAGTTCCATATTTTGAAAGTACTATATTAGATACTTTGTTATTTCCCAGGACGCTGTGATGGAGATCGATGGTTCATTTATTAATTTGACTATGTACGCTTTTCCATTAAATAAAATTACACGGATTGGTCTTTTTTAGTAAATGAGACACATACGTGATTAATATTTTAGTAATGCCGATTTTTTATTGAAAAAGAGGATTTCTACTTTTGTTTTTCAATGGGCATAAACCATTTTATGGAAATCCATTTGTATAGAATTTAGGAATGTCAGAAGATCGAAAATAATAATTATTTAATTAAAAAATATGCAAGCACAATTTGTTTTTTGCATGGTGGTTGCGAACACATTTTGGAGAATCTGTTTTGTTCACTGACAAAAGCCTGCATTCGCAGTAAAAAAAATACATGGAGGATTTGGGGGATGGCAAAATAGAATAAAAAAGGAATTCACCGGAGTTGGAATCTCGCGGGCACTTTTAGGTAGACAGTATGCAAAGTTTCCACTTTTTTACTCGTCGGAATTTCAAGACGCTTTTGAAACGTTCCCGGCGTATTTGCAAATGGAATGGAGTTTTCGGTTGAAAGTAATTAGTTGATGAATTTTCTTCTTTCATTGCTCAGTAAGTAATTATGTGGTAATTCTTTTGTGCCGGCTAGTCGGGAACTGCTTTGAAAGGATGAATCAAATAGCCGAATCATCTGAAGCTGCGCTGTGCTCGAGATGGAATTATTTGAGATATTGAAATAATAATTAGCTTCCACGAAAATAAATACATTAATTCGCGGAAAATGGCTTTAGAAAAAAGGGTTTTTATTAAGCAAACTAAGAAGAACATTTCTAGATGAGTATTTTCTGACGAAAAACAGAAAAAAAAACATTCATCATCAAATACTGAAGTTACTTTTTTAGTAGAGAACTTCAATCGAAATTCCAGAACATTCCAAGAAATTCCGAACTTCTAAAAAATGTGGAACTAGGTAGAGATGTGCTTTTAGAGAGAACGACACTTAGTTTCATGCGGTTCGTTTCAGAAGCCCTTTCCGTGAGAGCTGAACATCGTGTCCGATTTGTCCGCTCTAATTTCCTCGCGGATTTGGTCTGTACGGTTATATGCTATGTGGGACATGGCGGGTAAGCAAACACTCGGGGTATATATGATAAGTTGTCAGCACTCAACTTTTTATTAGAGTTTTTTGTATGACAAACATAAATAAGGGTCGAGGGGCGGCGGGCAAATAAACCACTCCGCTAGAGACCTGCGGATGATTTTCCTAAGCAAGGAGCGGAGAGTTTTACGATTATTATTCTTTTGTAAAGTTGCTAAATTTGGATCCCCCGCGAGACTTTCGTGTTATTCGTGAATTTTTAAATCATTTGTTGATATAGAGAGTAAATAACGCCGAAGTTGAATGACATAATAAAAATTTGCCAGCACAAAATCCATTTCGCCTTCTCCCATTTTTAACGCGAAATTTACAAAGGTAAATAAACACGTCGCAGTTGTGTACTCACTTTATAAATTTGATTTGACCATTAGAAAGAGAAGCAAGTAATGGGATAATATTGTTTAACCCACTTCCATGAAAACTCGAATAATAAAATTAATTTTATATCGTCACCTTAATTAGTAAAATTCCATTACAATAAAAGCCCACTCTTTCACAAATGGAAATTTGAACACAATCTTTTAGCATTTTTGTAATACATATTACTACGAAAACCTCATATTCGTATGAGAATTAGAAATTTTAAAAAAATCTTATCAAGCAAAATCATTATTAAGAAATAATGATAAAAACAATAATTTCAATACATTTTATTTTCCTAGCAGAATTTTCGATTTATTTGCGATTTATAACTCATATTCGATTTAAACTTAAAATTCTTTACAAATACGTACCACAACTTTATTTTATTTTATAAGAAAACATGTACAGAATTTGGGAGGGAGGTGTGGGTACAGCCGCTTCGGGAACCATTTATTGGATGACCAACACCTCTACCATAGGTCACCCCAAGTGGTTCGCTACGTTTGGTGACTTAGCAGATGTGCCGGGTTTATGAGGTGAGGTTTGACCAAGTCTTGGCAGTGGACGCATTTATCTACTAACTGCGTGGCGGGCCGGATGGGAAAAGCCCGGTATAGGGAGACTCTTTGACCTCTGCGACCGGATTCTCTCGATGTATCGCCTTGCACACCAGTAGGAGGGGTGAATTCGTACGTCCGTCACTCCTGGTCGCACCGACCTGCAGATTTCTACCCACATCTAATACCCTCTCCTTCCCAGAACATCAAATACCCTCCACGCAGCATCTCCAAACATGACATAGGCCCTGAGGGAAAATATTTTCCTCATGCCCTCCAAGCGTTATGTAAAAAAAATATATACATTGCATACAGTATATTTTTATGATCTAATCCTTACGCATGTCTTTTTCTTCTCTCTAACTTCTACTTTCTTTTATAATTTTTCCAATTGTCTGCATGTTAATATACTAAATCCATATGTTTACACTAGACTTCATACAAAGTAGCTAAACTCTATTGGTCACAATGAAACAGGCAGCCGCCTAGTATGGTGATGTAATGTATCTACTCCATATGTAAATGTCTCCATTAAATATCATGTATTTTATAAATAAATAAATAATCATGTATGTAAAATAGATCCAAAACGCATCGAGAAAAAATAAAACAAAGAATTTTTGGTTCTCTTGAAAAGATCTCAGACCAATTTACTAATTAAAGTGGTGATATTTACAAGAGATAAAACATGGGGAAGTTTAAGAGAAGCACGGTAGGAAAATAAATACCAGTATTAGTGTTATCAAATTTTATTGTCAATGGACGTAATCGAGAGTTCCGCAATAACACACCCTGGAAATTATTCCTCACAGACACGCATACAGCTCCATAATATATCACCCGGCTCGGGCACATTGTGTATTCACGCAAAATACTAGGCGTATCGTCCTACGTGACCCGGGGACCAACTAACTTCAAGGATACAATTTACAAGTTAAATTGTAAAGATAGGTCGTTATGTGGGGCAACAAAGACGCAAGGAAGAAAGCTTTCACGCTGATACGTCAAACCCGCCCCACTTGGCTAGTGCTCTTTACAAGTTTTAACAATAATTATAATTTAAATTAAAGCATCTTCTCTGAAATATAAGAGCCTTTACGACTAATGGTAGGTAGTGTGGGAGGCTGTTTTTTAAATACGCAAAAGAACAGCGGTACTTTTATAAGAACACGTGAATTGGTTCGAACATTTTGAGAATAAAAATTATAAGAAATATTTTGTGTAAACCACTATTTAATATATAAATATCAACATGTTTCAGAAGCGAAGCTTCCCTCATCAGGATACACAGTATACTAAGAATTAATGATCACTTATGGTTAATTTTTCCAGTCTTACATTATTATTTTTCTATGTTTATTATTTGTCATTATCTGTTAGTATACTGTGTATCCTGATGAGGGAAGCTTCGCTTCCGAAACATGTTGTTATTTATACATCAAACAGTGGTTTATACAAAATATTTCTTATTAATTTTATTAATAATGACCACCAGAAAGAAATTTTACATTTTTAGAAATTATGAGAATACATTATAAACGTTTTCGCTTGAGGTAAAATCCCTTGTCATTTTCATCATTTTCAATTAAATTATTAAGAGTTATTTTGTATAAACCACTATTAAATAAATAAATCGAAATTTATATTATAAATTAGATTATAAAAATAGACAAAAATTAACAATAAGTGATGATATAAGGTAAATAATTCGGTAGATGTTAATGTAAAAATAATTACGTAAAATAAATAAAGTAATGATGCATTGAAAGCATATACAATTTATGGTTAATAAGAGATTAATGAAGAAAAAAACTCACAAGTTCCTAAATTACATACATATGCAGCTTATTAAAAATTCATAAAAGTGATCAAACAATTAGACCTATAGTTTTACATATGTATTGTACGAGTATATTTAGGTTTAAAAATTTTGTTATCCAATTAATCTATTAATTGCAGATGCCAATTTCTAAATGGGGGCATTACAGTTTATGTAATAGTGGTTTATCTTTTCTATATATATATAAATGAATGTGTGTCCGTATGTCCTCGATTTTCCCGAAAATTATTGGACCGGTTTAATATATAAATAACACAATTTGTTCTTATTAGTGCCGGGAGGGTTTAGAGAGTAGTTAGTAGAAAACCAATAAGTAAAACTGTTGCTATAACGTTTTCTTTGTTTAGTGATAGTAATAGTCGTCGCAAGGTATTACTTTCGCTGTCAAATCAATTATGGCAACCAAACGACAAGCAAGAATTCACAACTTCATAACTTTTTTTCAAAAAAAAAAAAAATCCCGGGTACAAGTCAGATAGTACAAAATAATTATTAATCATTTATTTTTATAAACAATAATTATTAGCCTGAAACACTCATCCAAACTAAAAAAAAACCTTTCCGAGCAAAGATAAATGTCGCCGACAGGACTCGAACCTGCACCCTTCTGATGTCCGGTCAGATGCTCTACCGTTGAGCTACGTCGGCTTATCGCAAACCCGCCAAGTTAAGTTCGAGTCCTGTCGGCGACATTTATCTTTGCTCGGAAAGGTTTTTTTCAGTTTGGATGAGTGTTTCAGGCTAATAATTATTGTTTATAAAAATAATTGTTACCCTTTGCGCTATGCACAAAAATCTTGTCTTAAGTTTTTAAGAACTTTAGTTTATCAATTTATTAATCATTTAAATTAAAAACGGTTTTACCCAATATAATTGATAATAACAAGAACTACTCATATAATAGCAATAAATCAGGAGATTTCGGTGCGTGAAGATTTTTGAACTTAAAGATTTTCTTAAGGGCGAACCACGGAAAGATCCGAGGATGGGAAGGATGATATACGAGGTATATGTATATATATATATAAGAATGGCATGCGAGGGTGGTTCCTGCTAGCCGTTCCCATGGGTAGAAAGGATACCCTGCGGAGGGCGCAGGGGGCCGTAGAAGCTTTGTGGGACTCTAACAATTCATTGTAAAATTGACCACCCTAGGGTGTATTACACTTGGGGGTGAGTTTGCATACAATTTTTTGGTGATTCCCGGAAGACTTAAACTACAGTTAATGTCAACATCACGATAGGAGATAGATAGAAAAAGAAACACAAACATTTTAGGAATTTGTAATGTTAAGAACATACCAAACAGTCATCTTATTTTTGGGAGTGTCTATTTAGAAATAATAAAACAAATATCATGAGCATACAACGAATACTAAAGTCATTTGCATAGACACAAAGTAACAGCTTTGCAATTCAAGATATTTTATGTATTTATATGAAACAACAAAACCTAACTTGTGGAACGATGAGCATGCATCGTTGCAAAAAAAACCTCAATCTGAATCTGCCAACAAACAAGTACTTTTCGTTGTATGCTCGCGATAATAGAACTCCTTAGAAAATTAGCGTCAATTTGGCAGGAACTTTAAGTTAGTAAGTATGTACCTATTCTCAAAATGTAAAGAAGAATGCACTACAGAATCATTAGCAAAGCAATGACAATTCGCCAGTCAAGACATCAAAGTTGTTCTAAATTCCGCATGAAATTCCGCACACGTTGGTAAGTGTTATTTCTATTCTCAAACGTAAGGCCGTTGAACTTTAACCAATTCTCAAAACAAGAAATGATAAAAACATGACAAAAATTCACCCTAAAAATAAATGCCACGTAAAAAAACATTTTATTACTCAATGTTGAAAAGGCATCGTAGGCAGTACTTCAGAAAAGAATGCTCCCAGTAGTGACTAAATATGTCAGGAATTGTAGATGTCGAATGAACGAAGCGACGAACTTTAAATGTTAAAGCAGAAGTTCTCTTAGAATGTGTTACAAATAATAAGCAGGAATTTTCTTATAAATCTAAACTCCGGTAACTTTTGGAGCTATTCAGTTAACGCGTCCACAGAAAGTTCCTCAAATTAACAGATCTCAAGTCAGCTATTTCAAGATCCAGACAACAAAGAGTTTGAATAATAATAGCGAGATGTCTGTAGAGCGGCTTTAGGATAATTATATACACAACAATTACTAAATAGCGTCTTGCCTCCGAGATTCCACTTCACTCATTGCGATTATCGTTTTATTAGTATCCACGCCAATAGAACTTCAAATCTGTTACGTTCAACCGACGACTTAAATAAAAGCTAAATTCTCTGAAATATTGCCAACAATACTCCTACAAATTATAAAGCCATTTCTCAATCGAGCTTTTACACAGAGAAACGCGTAAATTAAAATAATATTTCATAAAGCGACAATAGATGAAATATTATTTAATATTTCCGTTAAACAATATACTATCAATGAATCCAGAAAATTTAGTACAAATAAATAAGAGTCGAATGGTAAATAATTATGATCAAGTGTAGTAGAAACGAGCTTGCTCGTAAGGCTGATTTGTCTACGTAATTAATAATGAAGTTCATCTGTTTTCTTTGGTATTTACTATTCAATTTGTTCTCATGTTAAAATTTTAACAAGGACAGTCTGGCATGCTTGCCAATAGTTCAACGACGACAATTCTCCGCCGTAATTATGAAAATTAATTCGAGTCCCGAGATACGCTTAAACAATGAAATATTAATAAAATGAGCGCTGAACCTCCCACACTTCATACAAAGTAAACTACATCAAAAAAAAAAACAACAACAATTAGCGTCGTAATCATACGCCATCTTTTAGTATCCAACAGCTGTTATTATTTTAAGGCGAGTTGTTTGTCGTTTGTTCAAATTTGATATTTTAAGCGCAGGTGACAAGCCACGTCACGTGTTCTTATTTAGATTTATATTTAAAGTACGGTTCAGTAAAATATTTTAAGCGCAATCCGCTTTGACATGATGAATTAGACATAAATAATATTTATCGTATCGTGTATTGGCAGCAGTTGGACAAATGAATCGACATATTTTCTATGAAAAATTTCATACTCTGTTTTCGTTCAAGGATAATTGCTGGCAGGCTTATTTATGTTAAAGAACTTCACCGGAGGGGTGGTTCGAAGCAAAAAATTGTGTTTCTGTTTTTTTGGAAACTTATCTAGGACTTTATTAAATAAGTGTACCTACCGGTGGCGTGCATTGTACAATCCGGTAGTCCAGTGAGGGAACTATTAGTTGTTGCAATGTTTGTTAGCTTGGTACCCTTATAATGTAGCTATTTTTTTGTTGTTGCAAATTCTGAACTATTGACACATTTTAACTACGGATTTGTTTAAATCGGGGAACTTCATAATAATGATAAAATTACCACTAGGTGAGCTGAGAATTAAAATCAATGTAAAATGAACGTATTTTTCTTGCAGAAATTACTAGCCAAAGCAGAACACAAAATAGTCGATAACTTTACGGCTTATTTTGATGCAATACAGTGCATTTTTGTGTGAAACTTCCCTGGAGTTAGCTAAAAAAAATAACTCTAGGAGGACAAATGCAAGACAGGAGAGCAGGTTGCATTTAAAAAAAATGATAATAGCAAAGTATTAAAAAAATAAAAATTTCTTAGGGTAGTAAGATTAGAATATTAATTAACATAGAATTTAGAGAAAAAATTACAAAGCGGATAACACATGGAGATGCTCTAACACGCAAGGGAAAGAAACAAAATAAGGGGGCGAGGGGCGAGCTAAGCGTTCCACCAATTTAAGTAAAACGGCAAATAATTCAAAAGGTTTGGCTTGTTCATAAAAACCGATTATTTTGTAAAGTATTTAGTTTGACCTTTTATAAATATTTTGAAATTTGCTCAGTCAAAAACACGCGAAACAAACGTGGTCGGCAGTGAACTAAGCAGGTATAACATGGGTGTCACGTGAACTTTTCCTCCAGCCGTCGAAACGGTACTTAGGGCAAGTCTATTAATTCTGACGTCACTGTAAAAAGTACATATTTAACAGAAATATTAAATATTAAAAAAACAGAAAGAATTTATGTTATTTTAAAATAATTTTACGTAAAATAATGAATATGCGTGACGGTTCTTTCGGGTGTTGCCCATCGAAAAAATAACCAAGTAGCAAGTACACAGCCTCAATAAAAATCACATCCATAAGTCTACTTTATATAATCGAATGATAGTTTTACAATAATGCTTACAAAAAAATAAAAAAATAAAAATCACAATAAAATAACACAAGAGAAATTCGAATAAGGGCAAAGTAAAATATTTAACGAATTATAATTGGTAGCTAGTTTTCCGAATGGACTCCCATACGAAATGTGTTTTCGATGGAGTGAAATAAAAAAGAAAAGAAGACAAGGCAAATGATGTATTAAGAAAAGTATGAGAACGGACGGGTTAATGAAAGATTTAAGTCACGCGCGAAACAGAACGGAATGCGAGAATATATTTTCGCCCTATTTTTATTACAAAACATCGCCCGCTTGATAATTTGTATGTGAATGATGTGATCCCTCCTTCTGTCTTTTCTCCAACTATTTGGTACGCTCGATACAGGCGGAAGGAGGAACACTTAAAGTGATTACGCCGAATGTCCGCAGAGGACTTTGATGGGCGAATATAGTTCATTTTCAAATTTAACGAATGAATCTCGGCGAATTCTGAATCCTTACCAAAATGTAGCGAGGAAAACATCCAATCATATTTATCTATTTATTTATTTACCGACCCCCGGTTTCACTTTTTGTTTTAATATTAACTTATATATACATCTGAACACATGTACATAAACCTACGTGTAATGTATATAAAACAAAAAATCCCACATAGGCAAGGCCAGGGTTTATTTACTAAGTTCTTCAAACAAGGTAAACTTTTTATGGCATCATTTTCAATGAAATGATTCAAAGTTGTTTTGTATAAACCACTATTATTTAATAAATAAACAACAACACGCTTCGAAACCAATGGTTCCCTCAAGGTTAAAAATATATTTTTTTTAATTGATAACCTTTTTTATAAACAGCCATCTCTTAAATTTATTTTCATATAATACCTATATTCACCGGTCAGCGGCTGAGTTGGCATTGCGTTCAGATCACCCAGGCGTCGTGAGTTCAACTCCTCGGCTGGCTAAGTCCTCCATCACGACACAAGCAACATCTTCCGCTTAGTGTGATGATAGTAGGAGATTTTCAAATATTGTCAGGTTATTCGTAACCAGGCAATATTTGTCTTTAAAAAAAATAATATATATATACATATTTGGAATAATTATTTTTATTAAGATTCCTTGTTTGTTCCTTCATTATGTTTGAATTACTGATTTCTAAAATAAACATAATAATTAATGTTTTATAATAAAAAAAAATATTTTCCCAATAATACTCAATTATTTTCCTTATCTCATCACTTGTTGCTAATTTTCGTCTATTTTTTACAGTTCGTCGATGATTACGTTTTTTGTCTTTCTTTTTTTGTTGTATACTTTGTATCCTGACGAGGGAACCATTGGTTTTGAAACATGTTGAGGTTTATTTATGAAATAGTGGTTTATACAAAATAACCTTTAATCATTAACTGTTTGAAAAATTTGCTTACGTAGGTTGGTACCAAAAAAACGAGAATTTTTTTATGGAAATGTGTATTTGCTTCGAAAAACAGTAAATGTATGATCTTTATTCACAGGAATGAGATTGATGTGTGGATTCAAGAACTGATATAAGTTTTGCAATGTATGGTGGTAATATTTTTAGGTTTCTGAATAATGGATTAGAGTTGTTCTGTTCCCTCGAGATTAATAATACGAGTATACGCCTCAAGAGGGCCGCGTCATAACGCCCCGTGGGAGGGAACGCCTCATTACTTTGATTGGTTTTGAATTCAATTCACATACTCGTATGTATTCTTATTTTATGATTCACATAAAACTTTTGATATCGTAGCGAAATACATTAACTTTATGTTCAAACGCCTAATACTCGCCTTGAAAAGTTATTGGTGAAGTTGTTTTTCTTTGTTTCATTGAAAAACATAATATTTACTTGCGATCGTTAAAACAATCTACGGACGAAAGTTATACAAATCACAAAAACGTATCTTTGTTTCTTTAGACTTAATTATTGTGGCCTTCGTAGAGATTGAATTATAAAAGCGAAATTAGAAAACAATTAAATGAAGCGCCACCGATTGAATAATGGCTAGTCTACCCGATTGATGTATACGTTTGACAGCTAACCATCCTTTGTCGATCCACGAAGGGGTCGGTTTCAATAAGCCGGGCCAGAGGCAGAAGCGGTAATGAGTTCATGAAACGTAGCTCACACCCGACGCCTGAACCGTCGTGGAAGTCGTGAAACTGTCATGAAACTCGTGAAACTGTCATGAAAGTCGGAAGCAAATAAAGCGGACTACACACCGTTAGCAATCAAACGCTTTAGTGTCGGGCTGGCTAATAGAAAACCGTGTAAATGGACGAAACACGACCCGGCAAAGGCGAGTCGGACTGAGCTTTTTGCAGAAAGGTGCGAATTAATTTAACCTTCACAGTCCCAAAGGACGGGTTTAAATCCACCTTTGCTTCAAACGTGGTAAAACTACGTAACGAACTCGAACGACTCTCGACGTAAGTCTGTCAGGTTCAAGTAACATAAAGCATTCCGAGGAGTTTCGGTGGTTTTCCGTGAAAAATATTATCAAGCGGTAGCGGGCGGCACCCGGCGGCCGGGTGTATGATTATTTTTCCACGCGTGCCACTTTGTTGCCTGCAGTTTTCCCGAATGCCTGGCAGCTTCCGCCCGGCTCCGTAGTTAGCGGCGAGGGATCACGGACGTGTTAAAAGAGAAGAAACGTGCGATGAAATTTATGGGCGGGAGTGTGTTTGATATATTGCCTTCAGAGTGTTCAGAGAGCACGGGATAGCATGAAGTATTGTGTGTGTGACGGGCCCGCGACACGTGAGCGGAATACGCCCGAGCCCCATGGCGACCGTGGCCGGGAGGAGCGCGATTCGTGCATTCCGCAACATACACTGCTGTCCTCCTGCCTGTAACAGTGCTCCGGGAAAGCCGTTATACGTTATACGCTAGACACGAAACTTAGCTCAAATAAACCTGCTGTTTAGAAGCATAACTTTGATTGTTTCAAACTCCTTGTACGTTCGCTAGTTGTGCACACACAAATATAAAATCTTTAAGATTTATCGTTTTAGTTCAGAGGTATGTTTATTATTTTATTATCAGTTTAGAATTTATCTAATTAAATTAAAACGTAGTTTTTATTCAATAGCTCTCGTATCATACCACTGACATCACAACGTTAATCAATCTTAGAATACAATCACAGTGCAATGTAAGTAAATCAACAATATCGTTGTTACCCTTAAATAAACTCTGCAACATAGTTACAAGTAAGTAAACAAAATTAATAACATGTATATTTTAACGCGGCATCACGATCATGGGTCAAATGCATTGAACATATAAATTGGTAGTACAGATTGATGAACGGATGAATGGAATTTATTAGGCATAATCAGTAATAATAGATTGCCTACAGTTAGCGATAAGATAGAGAGCACTGGAAAAAAACATTTGTACCGCGCATCATATGTGATTTTTTACAAAAAACGGCGCTGTACAATTCATCCCAATATTATTATAATTATTACAGAAGTTCTGGGTCTATAAAATCATGCCTCGAGACGATCCCCATGACCTCCTGTAGAAAGCTACCATGAATACAATGCTATATAATATTAAATGGTCCTTCGAGCCGGATTTGAACCTGCGACCTATGGATCATGAAAACAGCTCCTTATTAATTATATTATGAAATTGCGCAGTCGTATACGGGTACAGGTAATTAACTTATCTTAACGGTAATTCACCTTTAAAAGACGTAAATAATATTAATGAACAAAAATAAATATATATATATATGTATTAATGAAAATATACGGAAACAGATTTATCCCATGTTTAATGGTAAGCTTATAAGAATTAATTGAGGAAGATTTATGTTAAATGTACGGATTTACATATTCGAGGTATAAAATTACGATTAGTATTTTTAATGCGCCGCTTCATAACGCCATTAAATTTTACGATAATTTGTCGATTTTTACACAACTCTATTAGCCCGTGTGTCACTTTCGACTTGTATTTCTAGAATGCAGTGTAATAATTATGCGGCAGACGCACCCATCTAACCTACGCATGGCGCACACGGTTCAGATTTCACAACATTCACTACCCACTGAACAGCTAATCTCTAGAAGTGTGATTTATACCGATTTGAAAGAAAACCGAGGTAGCCAGTTCACATTCGACTCTCAGGCCCCAGGCAGAGCAATGAAATTGATTACATGTTCAAGAGAAAAAAATTATATTTCATCCAAAGTACGGGCCCCTACTGTAGAATATGGCGGCCACCTCTGGTAGGGAGCCCCAAAATATCTGAAAAATCCCTGACTCTGGGCAGAAACGGGCGGTCCGTTTGTTATAGCGGTATTTCAATGGAAAATGCTTTGAGAACTAGCGTTATTAATCAAAACCGTGTAACACAGAAAACGGGCGCTCAACATTTGTACATGGATGACATTTGTTACATGAGAAGGGGTGGCTTTTTCGACTCATTCTTGTGTTCAACAGCTCGGCTGTGGGATGATCTGCCTCTGTGGTGAAACCCTAATACAACATAGGTCTCTTCAAGACTAAGGTTCACTCCTTCCTATCCTGTAAAAGACCCTCCACACAGCATACCCACAGACGGCATAGCCCTTGAGAGAAAATATTTCGATCAGAGCCTCCCGTGTGGAATAACTGTAAAAAAAGAACAAAAAATTGACCTTACTTAGAGCAAATGAAACATGCTTATAACACACTTCTATCGGTTTACCTCTTCAGTGTGATAATCTAAGAACATGTGATGGAATCCTTATTGGATGGTGCTAAACTTAATTTCCGATTCGGCTACAAATCATTCATGGCTGGCTTAGCTGACAGGTAAACAAAGGAAGTATATTCCTGGTATTAGGGATAATAATATGTTTCAGCTTCTTTACGTTGTGTGAGAGGTTGTACAAGGGTGAGATTGTAATTCCTACAGTCTACAAAGATACTGAAGGCATTTAAAAAAAATCTTACGTAAAAAGAAATAAGGAAAAAGAACCAAGTTTATTTTTAAACGGCAATTCCAGAAAAGTGTCTTTCTGCCCCGGGCCAGTGGGTTTACGGCGCACCCAATCGGAGAATGTTGAGTACCGGAGGGAAAAAAGGGGATGGGAAAGAGAAGAGGGTTTACTTCCAGCAACGTTTCATATCTGATTAAGTGGTTTTTCAGTAGGGCGATACTAATATCGTTCTCTAGCTAACTAACTAATTAACCACCACGCCGTTACTCCACAGGGGTAGGCAGAGAGAACGGACCGCCAAGCAACTCGGTCTTGGCTCACACTCCTTGCTTCATATACATTCATACATATTTATCTGTTATTCTGACTCTTGACATGGCCCGACTTAAATATTTGTTTCACACGTCTTCTGCTTCTATTCGAATCATATATTCTCTTCACACTCCTTCCTTCGTTCATCCGCTCTATATGGCCAAATAATCTAAGCGTCCCTTTCCTAATCTTACTCATTACACTCACATAAGCCTAGCATTCGCGAAAATCAACACTTTTCAAATGGTCATATATGTTTTTACCATACATACGCCTCCCATAAGAGTCCCAACTGCTCCCAACCGTCTGGAGCCAGTGAGACTATGGCATTCCCAATTGGGGAATATTGTGAGGCTGAAGGTATTGGGGAGGGGAAGGAGAAGGGTAAGAGGAAGGTGGGTAATACCTGGCTATTCAGATCTGGTCACCAAACACGGATAAAAGCCATTTCAAGCAACGTTTCAAATCTGAATGGTGGTCTTTCACCAGGACGATACTGAGAGTATCTTCCACTATGAAATGAGGTTGGCATTTTTACAGCATTCAGTCTACTTTCAAGTTTATTCTGTAAATTCCAGGCCTCACACCGCCGTACACATCAGGGCTGGTATCAGCACTCCATTGTGGACTGCATCGTTTTCTCATCAATATAAATTGGTAATTGTATTATAGTTTTATTGTATAAATGTGGAAGATGAGTGAAGTATATAAAATATACAACAGAATGATTAGGGGTGAATATTCGCTCGAAGCTAGCTTTTCGCTTTTGAAGTAAGTACAAAATTAATAGAATTGACTCCCGAGTTGGGAAAAGCTTTACCTTTAACAAGACTTTGTGCAAATATTAATCTAAAAGTATAACGTGTTTTCAGTCCCACGAAAGGAGCACATTTTCCAGTCAAGGGAGTAGGCAAACAGATAAAGATATTTAAACTAATAATCTAGCTTTGTGAGGGATGTATGGATTCTTGGAAAAGATTAAGGGATAAACGGCTAACTGACAAAAGAAAACCAGACCGAAAGCGCGGCGTACGAACTACGAACGTACGAAACTTACGTTTTAGAATTTCCTAAACATAATTAAGTTAAAATTTAATATATTTTATAAACTTAATAATTTAGTTCGGACTAATTTGGAAGTTTCGAAACAAAGGGAGAAAAGTGTGCCCCGAGTTTCAGGAGCTCGGAACAAAAATAAGTAGGCGACTAAGTTCCGACTGAAACTTTGCCAGGATCCTTAAAATTCATTAGGAAGACAAACTTGAAAATACAATGTTTCACCATAATAAGGACAAATAATCAGGATAAATCTATTCATTTAAAATCAGTTAGCTAGACTTCTTCAGCTTTTGTTTCCCTATCGGAGGTTGGCCATCACCTGGAAAATCCTCCGAAAGTTGAAGCCATGAAATGTGGCGTTTCCTTCTACTCGAACAATGTCTTGTCTTCCACCATCTTGTGTTTGTCGCTCCTCATAACGAGTGAAAAAATATTGGAATAGGTAAACATAACGAACAAAGTATAAATATATTAGAAAAAAAGAGTAAATGATATTACAATATACATTTTTTATTATTAAAAATCATAACTTTCTTCCACTTGTTTCATACAGTTTTTTTTTTAAACGCAATTTTTTTTTATTTAAATAACTTATTGAGTCTTCCAATATTGTAATATTTTAATTATTTAGGATAACATTAACAAATCTCAAATGAATTTTATGTGTCTTTTATATATTATATTTCATTTGAGATTTGATAAAACTTTTTTTTTAATTTTTTATTGTATTTTTATTTAGTTTTTCAATTTAAAAAAAAATTAGGAAACTTCAATGATTAAAAAAATCATATTAAAATGGAATTTATTCATGAATTGACAGTTTCAAAATTATAAATAATGGAAAAATAATGCCAAAAAATATGAAACAGATAAAGACAAAGAAAAAAAAGGTAACGGTCGCAATTGGGACTTGAACCCAGATCCTCTAGTCATACCGGATCCAATATTATTCAATGATTAAAAGTTACAATGAGGTTTATAGGGTTTAAAAAGTTATCTATATATATAAACATAAATGTAAGTTTGTTTGTTTGTCCGCGATTTTCTCGAAAATTACTTGGCCGGTTCGGCAGAAAATAGCAGTTTGTTTTTATTAGTGCCGGGAAGTTTCAGATAGTAGTTTAACGATTAAGATAACGTTTTAAAATTAGTATGGAAACATTGAACCCGCCATGTTTTATTTAGGTTAGCCCAAAGATTAACACTCTGGTTAGCCACAGATTGCAAATTCAAAAGAAAAGGTTTTTTTGGGTAGAATATTTTCAAAATGGAAAACACGAGTAGGTACCTACTTAAGAACTTTATGATTTAGACATATAATGGAGATATTTACTTTCGCTGTCATAAATCAATTATGGCACCCTAATGACAAGCAAGAATTCACAACTTCATTACTTTATTTCATAAAAAAAAATCCCGAGAAATGCCGGGTGCACATCAGCTAATTAGATACATTGATATTATTAATTGGAGAGGATAAGAAATTCCTTATTTGTGAATTGTTGGCATTGAACTCGGTTCTTCTTAGAAAATTCCCAGACGAGATGACTTGGACATGAGGTGCTCTATGCGTAGTGGCAGGAGCCGAAATGAGTGAAATGGACTAGTGCCATGAAAGTAGTATAAGATAGGGACCTCTAAAGGTGATCTTTCGAACTAACCAAACGAGAAAATAAGGATGAAAATTAAATTATCATAAGAATTCATTCAGTCAATTGACAATAGTGCAATCTAATTCCGATTGAAATAATTGGGTAAACAGTTTCCGTGCAAGCACTGAATCCGGGGAGTGATAAAGCTATGGTAAAATTATAAATCTTCGATCCCCGGTAATAAAATCGATCTCGGCGTATTTCTTTGATGCAATATCAATAATGCGCATCGCATGTGGAAGAACAAATTATAAAAGGTTGTATTCACAGTAAACAGCGTTACGATTTCTCATTAAAAGCGTTTGATTAATGGTCCGGTGCAATTCGTTTTATCAGATATCCACGCCATAATAACTCATTCCGATGTCGGCTATTTGTTTAGTTAAACTACTGCTGAGAACGTACCACCAGACAACTACAGACATCCAAGAAACTACAGTCTAGTTGCAGTACTTGCAACTACTTGTTACTTCTAACTTATATCAAAGGACACCTAATCAATGGCGACAAACTGGGCGTTATTATTTCTACTTCAGAACTCAAAGTTCAAGCATAATTGAGTTTATAAATAACTTGTACTTTCTTACTACCCTACACAACATGGAGTTTTGTCATATTATTTACAATTGATGGATAATTTAAAGCTCCATAATGGAAATTAAATAGGTTCGCTGACCGATAAATACCTGATATTATAATTTTACGAAGCCAAGGGTCGCCGTTTCAAAGTTTCAGTAAACACTACTCAAGGTAAAGAAAAAAAAATACATGCATTATTTTGATTGCGCCATTTTTGGAAAGTTATTTCAAGGTCCCATAGAATATGCTTGATTTCGTCCGAAAACCGCCAAAGAAGTTATTTTGGTATAAATGCTGATTTCGTCATCGGCAGGTACCGCTGATTGTGTTACCCATGTTATTTCCGGATAGATCCGAAACTATTTATTCAAATTACATTGCTATGACTCTTTGACCTTCGAATACTGATTCGACGTGGCGATTTTAATGTGCATATAAATATTTATTGCCACTAATAAAGCGAAGAATTGAAAAGATTATTGTCGGTCCATAGAATACCATTAAAACCATGATAGCAAAATCTAAGCAGTAGGCAGTCTTCACTAGTGGTGGGCGAAGCGGCTCGGTTTAGTGAGCCGGATCACTAAATCAGCTCTTTGTATTGTACCGGTTCGGTGATCCGGCTCGTTTGAACGACGGTTCGCGTCCCCCCGCACCATGACCTCTCCCTCGCTCCCTTGGCCGTCCTAAAGACGTCCTTAAGACGCTCTTACACGATACTTTCATTGTGGATTTTTCGTCCAGTTTTTATGTGGATTTTCTTTACAGAGAGATGATTTAGTGATCCGGCTCACTAAACCGAGGCGCTTCGCCCACCACTAGTCTTCACAGATTTTTACCAATTCACACGGAAATACGGTAGATAGTTTTGTAATTACTTCATTAAGTCATTGCGAGGTACTTATAATTTTGACGAAAGACATACTGGGATTATAATTTGAATGTATTTAAAAATTATTGTATAAATACGTATGTAAATAAAATCCTTTTAATGAGCGTGCCCACTGCACATAAATACAATCATATTTAAAGGAATTTTGCTCATTACTTCTGAGAGCCTAAGGTATTTCTGTTCGAATTGATTCGTTGATGAATCAATTCAAATCTTTCAATCCTTTAATCGAAATGATTATTCTCTTGAATAAAGGTACAAAAAATTTCAATTATAAATCTTCTTTCACAGAGAACAGAGACTATGAATGGAATTCAATTTTGCTATTGTTCTCTAGTCAGTTATTTGTTTATAACAGGGGCACTTTTGACAGGAAGAAATAAAATACTTTTTTTTTATAATTTCTTCAAATGATTGATAACTTTGTGGCATCATTATTAATTATATAATTGAAAATACACTTTGTATACCACTTTACTTAAAATATATAAATATTTAAATATATAAATATTGAAATATTTATATATTTTAAGTAAAGTGGTATATACAAAGTGTATTTTCAATTATATACTTTTTTTTATTTATTTCAAATTAAACGAAATATAATTAATTGTTTAATGGTACATTCAGAGAAATAATTTTACTCTTCATTTTAATTTAAGTATTTTGAAAAATGTACGATTCTTGCGAAACTAATTTATTTCTGTGCTTCCTTTGTAAGGAAAAATTACTATAATTGTTTCCAGGAACTCTAGGCGTTTTCTTTCTTTGATAAATACGTGTAGCTAGAAGCAGAATAAGCCCGACGCGCACAAACTGAAACTTTGGGAAGGTTTCGCATTATAACGTTGTATAGGAAGATGAATAGTAAATCTTGGTGAAGATGACGAAACTGAGCATATAATAAATCTCCAAGGGTCAGACATGGTTGCAGGTGTTAAATGTATGTATTTCGTGCTGCTCACATTTGAAAGGACTTAGAGTAAAATATGTTTAGTTGCGTAATCCGCAAAGTCATGAGATTGTCGCATTGTATGGAGCCAGTATGTTAATCAGCAAGAAGTGACGTAATATAACATATTATTATTATTCAGGTATCTAGCTTCCAATAGAATTTGCATCGACGGACGATGACGATCGCGTAATAAGCAGTGATGAAAGAATTGTACGAACTCCGCGACCGAGCGCCAAGTTCCTTGGCTACCGGCTCAAAATCATAAAATAACGTAGTAGCACTTAATCATAGCAAGAGAATTCGACGACGAACTAATATATATATATTATATTGAAATGGGGAGAATTCAACTTGTATAATGCCAAAGAAATCATTTACTTGTTCTCCTGAGACATTGAACCGTTGTATTTGAGGGTAGTTACAGCTACTCCACAACAAAACTTTAAAATGAAATAACACCATCTATTTGAAGGTCGACATTGCTGCAGTGCTTCAAGAAGTTCCGCAACGAAAGGTGTCTGATGGCAGTCAGCAGCACAATATCATAATTGATAAGTAATGAAATTGATACTTGTGTTAGTGATTTTGCACCTTTTTTAATAAATATTTGTATTTTTAGACTTCACACTTTAATTTTATTTAATTTAAGCGTAGAGATTTCATGTACGATATTATGTAACTTTATATGATTTCTAAAGGCACTGCTGAAAATCAGTGCTCTAGAATATATAGCTGAGCAGTGATCCTTTTGTCAATCTCTAAAACTATATAACACGTTAAAAAAAAGAAGTTAAATGTTGACAAGTATATGTTTTTATTATTATAGTAGTACTTAATTCTATTGCTAGGATCTATTTCGTTTAAGTTTTAATTGTTGTATGATGGTTCCAATTTAGTTTGAAAATTTCTAACTTAAATCATATGAGAGAAATGTAACACTTATATGATCTATGGATATAACCAACACAATCAGACACAGAGCGAAGATGAGTGTAAACATTCTTGTTTACATGCAGAAACAATTGTAGACTTTCAGTATTCGCTGGATTGTTGTTGGAGTGCAACGTATAGTTTTGTGTTAACATTAACCATTCGATCTGAACATTTATATAATCCTAGGACGTAAGAGCAAAGGTTGAGGCCGCCTAGAGAAGGTGTACAGCGGCGTGGGAAGACAAGAGTGGGCAGACTTAAATATCAACAACATGTATACGCGTTACAAAAGGCTACCGATAGATTCGAGATGGAAACAACAGGGTAAAGACATTGATAAAATAACACTTATAATATAAACGTACAAAATTTGTTTTGAACCACTTCAATTTAATATACATAATAATCTCTACCGGTTTCGCAAGTACCCATCCCCCGTCAGAAATATATTAAGGTGTTGGAGTGGGAGACGACGAGGGGAAAGGGTAAGTAGGGTTTTTATTGGAAGAACAAAGCGATTCACTGGAAAAATGTCTAAAAGAGGACTGTACGATAAATTTACTTGATTATTTAATATACTAGAATTATTATTTAAGGATTTTCGAATTTTTTTTTGCCTTAATTATTACGGTGAAGAATTTAAATTCCTGTAACTTTATTAAAAATATTAACTAACTAACCATCACGCCCTTTCCCCGCAGGGGTAGGCAGAGAGAACAGACCGCCAAACAACTCGGTCTTGGCATACACTTCTTGCTTCATTCACTTTCATAGAACGTCTCATACATTCTCTACTGTTATTCCAACTTCTGACATGGCCGGACTCAAGTATTTGTTAATAATAATAATAATAATAATAATAATAATAATATTTATTTAGAACACATGTTAATTTACAAAAATATTTAAGAAGGCTTTGACTGTCCAACTAGGAACAAATCCCGTTTTAGGACAGTCAAATTGATAAGTTTAGTTCATATTAATATACATATACATGAAATAATATAAAAGAATTTGATTCACTTGATCGTGCCACGTCTTCCTTGGACGTCCCCGGCTTCTTCTTCCATTCACATTCGCGTCATATATTCTCCTTACACTCCTTTCTTCATTCATTCGCTCTACATGCCCAAACCATCTAAGCGTCCCTTTCTTAATCTTGCTCACTACGCTTACATCAGCCTTGCATTCTATACGAGTCTCAACATTTTTCACACGATCATACATGGTTTTACCACACATTCGTCTCCGAGATCTCATTTCTACAGCATTCAGTCTACTTTCATCCTTCCTCTGCCAGTTCTATGCCTCACTGCCATACATCAGAGTTGGTATCAGCACTCCATTGTGGACTGCTAGCTTTGCTTCTTTGGACAATTTTTTGTTTGCGTCAACTGTGTTATTAAAAATATGATCGGTTAAAATGAAACGATGGGCAAACTATGAAAAATTATTGTAATTTAAATATTTACCCCAACCCATAACATAAACCTACTCACTCCTTCCCCTTTGGCCGGCTCCCACTGAAACACCTAAATATTAATGTGTGTATATCTTTATATAATCTTGTATAATCTTTATTATATATCGTAGTTTAGTTTTAATGTGTGCTCGACGAGGGAAAGGTACTTCCGAAACCAGTCGACATTATTATATACATATAAAATTGAAGTGGTTCAAAACAAATGAAGACGTTTATATTATAATGATGACAAGCCACAAATGTAAATGCTTTTTACGAATACAAAATAACATTTAATAAATTTATCTGAAAAATAGTGAATAGTGTCTACGTAGCGATATTATCAATTCTCTGCCACTCAGCACCTTTTTTAAATTGGAATTTTTTTTAAACGCAGTAAAAACAATTAGAGTTAATATTATAGAGAGAAAAAATATTAACATTTCGTCATCGACGTTTTAATGTTTTTTAACACATTCCGAAAAACTTTGTATACTGAACTGTAATATTTGATAAAGGATGAATGCAAACTTACTATTATGTTTTAGTAAAAAAAAACTTGCAATTTTACAATGGTAAGTAATTTGTTTTATGTCTAAATAGATACATTTTTAGTAAGACTAGACATGTAAATAAACAATTGCCTGTTAATAATATATACAGCGTTAACACGGTCAGAACCTAAAAATACGCACTTTTCAGGTTGTTAACTCAGGAAATACTACGAATGATTTATCTGTAAATTCTATACAGATAATTAAATTAGTAAGATGCATAAGGGTTCAAAGACAATAATACTCAAACTGTAATCTTTAAAATTCCATATGAAATACATACTGAAATTTTAGATAAAATGTTAAAAATTGATTTGGGTGGTTTTCAAATTTTAACTATTTTCAGACATTTTGGGAGGTATTTCACAGAATTTAAGAATTACATTTTGAGGATTTTTGTCTTTTGAAACCTTGTACATTTTCTTAACTGCCAGAATAGAATTTCTGGAAAAATTATTTGTGGTATTGCTTTAGTTAGCAACCTATAAAGTGATGTTTAAGGACCATTGAGTGCATTTAAAGGAAAGAAGTCCGTTTACAAGCTTGACCGAGGGTTCGACAAACAATCGCTGTTACTTAACATAGTACTAGACAAATAAGTAGAAAGGCGTAATAATGAATAGAAGGTTGAATTTTTTAAATTAATTCAAACAAATCCAAGTTTTAGCGATTTCTATAAAATATTTTCCGATAAGTCCCAGTTGCGACAGTAATCTTATTTTTCTGTGTCTTTTATCTGTTTCATTGATTATCTTATCTTCTTCAATGAATAAATAAATAAAAAAATCCCTTATATATTTTTCTATCTACATATTTTGAACAGTATATAAAAAAATATATAAGATAAATGTTAACAGAGCATATTTTATTTTGGCAGTTGAGTCGACAAACAATGCTGCCTTTTACTAGAAGACGTAATTATTATCGGTAACCAATAATAATTGCTACCTAAGTATTTTGCTTCACTAGCTCTAATTTCTGGGACGAGTCTGATGACAAGGGAAACTAGGAATCAATATTGAATATTGTGTTCAAGATTGGATGATAGAAATGAAATTATACTGTCTGAAATCTAAGTGATAATCCACTACACGGTAGGTCTTGTCAATACAAGGCATTGAATATCCTCGCAACAGATGTAATTAGGGCTAATATCATTGCTTGATCTTACGTCTCGGAACACGTGAAAGACGAAATAAGGGCCGATTAAAATACCAACCACTATAAAGCAAACAACGAAATGTTTACATTGTTAGTTGCGTAATTAGGCACGTTAATTAGAGAATATCTCGAGAACAGTGCTTTAAAGGTCAAGGACGAAATTCGATTATTTTCTCCCATTCAGGTGACAGTTTTGTCAGATGTAACTAACTAACTAATCATCACGCCTTTTCTCCACAGGGGTAGGCAGAGAGGACGGAACGCCAAACAACTCGAGCTTCAACTTATTGCTTCATTCACATTCATACATCGTGTCGTATAATCTCTTCTGCTATTCTGACTTCTGATATGGCCCGACTCAAGTATTTGCTTCACTTGATCGTGCAATGTCTTCCTCGGGCGTCTCCGATTTCTTATTCCAATAGTATTCGGGTCATATATCCTCCTTAGACTCCTTTCTTCGTCCATTGGCTCCTCATGCCCAAATCATATAAGCGCCCCTTTCTTAATCTTACTCATAACGCTTACATCAGCCTTGCATTCTTTGCGAATCTCAACATTTTTCACATGATCATATATAGTTTTACCACATATTCGCCTCAGAGAGCTCATTTCTACAACATTCAGTCTACTTTCATCCGTCACTGTCACTGTCAGTTCCATTCCTCATTGCCATACTCGTACATCAGTGTACAGTTGAGGAAATTTTTTATAATTTTTATTAAATGAAATTAATATTGTCGAACATTCCCGGTGTATTTTTTGCTATTAATTTAATTACTAACACCAAGCTATTAATTTTTTTTCACAATTAATTTTGACATTTCGTTTCAAAGAAACAATCCAAAACAACATAACTCGATTAGATTAACATTTATTTAAATTTTGATCTACGAAAGATTTTGATTTAACATCTAACAAATGGGTATTTTGATAGATTCATTGCATAAATGAAAAAAAAAGTCTTTCCATGTAATTATCTTCCTTGCAAAATGTAAAATAAAAAAAGTTATACTACAAAATTGTCTTAAAATATGATGTAGAATCATCTCCTTTCGGCTGAAGACAGCTTAGTTAAAGTCAAAATTTTGCATTTGGACCATTGTGCTTTTTAAAACGTACTTTTATTTTACTATGAGCCATCTTGGTGTTGTCATTTAAAACAATCTAAACGATAGTAGAGCGTTCAATTTTCGTCTTCTTTTAAATGTCAGATTGTAAGTGTGGTAACATTTTATTTTGGTGCCTACCAACTAAATCCAAACCAAACGACACCTTTCATCCTAGTATTAACAGCTTTATTATGGTACTAAAACTATGTAGGCACGACTAACATTTTAGTCTAGTACTAGCTGATGTGTACCCGGCCTTGGATATATATATTTTTAGGAATAAAGCTATGAAGTTGTGAATTCTTGCTTGTCTTTTGGGTGCCATAATTGATTTGACAGCGAAAGTAATGCCATGTGACGACTATTACTATCTCTAAACAAAGAAACATTTATTTGAAAATTTTATTTCATTCCAAACATTTATTTTTTCAAAATATATCTAAATAATAAAGTTTTTAAGCTACCTACTTGTGTTTTCCATTTTGAAAATATTCAACCCAAACAACCTTTTTCTTTTGAATATGTAATCTGTGGCTAACCAGAGTGGCAAATGGCTAACCTCAATACAACATGGCGGGTTTAATGTTTTTCATGGTAATTTTAAAACGTTATAGCAACAGTTTTACACATATTTTTAGCGAAACCGGTCTAGTAATTTCGATAAAATCAAGGACACAAAGACAAACATTCATTTTTATATATAGAGATTGAAGCTAAGCATGCTGACATTTTATTACCATATACTATTACCAATAACTTACTATATCGATGACTATTACCTGTCCTAATATTTATCGGGAACAAAACGGTTGTTATTTAATGCTCTGGTTGTTAAACCGTACAACCAACACCTCTTACATAAATGCATTAAGGATAAAGGTATTATGTAGCTATTTCAAATAAAATAGACCGCTTTCAAGGTGAACAGCACAATCATTACAAAGCAAAACCACACGTACAGATTTTGCAAGTTAAAGATGAAAAAAATACTTGTGCACGTAATGCATAATACTGTGACCAATCTGCATGTTATGCATTCCGCACGATGCACTTATAGTCATTGCTTAAAGGAATTTATATCCTTTACATGTATTTCCTTTGTACTATGATCATATAATATATATATAATAAGTGCGATTATCCATATGGTAAGTATAAGATCGTACTATCGCTTCCCGGAATTACCAAGCAGACTCGTGAAAAATCGGGGCATATTATAATTGCACGATTTGTGAAGTTGAAGGTTTTAATGTTTAAAAGGTGAAAGTTTTTCATTTAATTAAATAAAAAATGAAACAAAAACATTACATTAAAAATAAATGTATTTTTAAAAGTAAATAAATTTATTAAAAAATATTTCCACTGTCGAGAATCGAACCCCGATCTGAACTGCTTGGAAGGCAGAAGGAAGGACTGCGTCATAAATTAATTTAAATGTGTTATATTGTTTTGGTCGTGTGAACATACTGTGAATAAATAATTTTACTTACTTTATTAATTAATGTTATATTAGGATCATTGTTTATTAATTTCAGATTGTTCAAGTAAATTCAATCTAAGACCCCTTCCTTCCATATACAAGGGCTTAGGCTCGCTGCTGTCAAGCGGAACGAGACTTTTATACGAGGCGCATCCACCACTATAACATCGCATATGTTCCTTGAATCCGGCATTATGTCAGTGTTACGTACAAGCAACCGATATTATATTGCGAGTTTAAAGCTGGTATATAACAACTATGATTTCTATGGAAGTTTAAAAAATATTGTACATTTCTTATGTATCATACGTGCTGTACTAAAATAGTACCCGCTAGCGGTCGAGTGGTCCAAAGCGTAGGATTCCCGTTTAGACGTCGCGGGTTCAAACCTCTATCATTGCACAAGAAACATTTTCCGCTTTTATACTGAGGAAATTAAAAATTAACTGATTATTCGCATTGCCATATTTTTCAATTACAAGTTGAATCATATTACATTATAAAAGTAAGTACAACCTAATAAAACCCTCAGAAAATAGAATTTAAAAAATGCCACCGAACAAAGTTTTAAAAGATTATAAATAGTACATTGGCTTTAGATTTAAGAAATTTATTCGATTACAAATTACAAAATGAATAGGATACCCCGACGTAGTAGCTGCATACTATTAAATTTTAATATTAGTGTAGTTTGCATGACGTTGCAAAGTATGACCTTTATCATGATAGAATGCAGTCGTGATGGTATGCGGGCATATCTGCAGCGAATGCACTACTAGTGTGTGGTGGCTAGGTCCGTGAATGTGTTCTACAATCACAAAGCCATTTGCTTCTTGTTCAAATTAATCACAATTGTAATGGCATAAGCTAAAGAGGTTGTACAAATTATTATAAAACAAACTGTTTTTTAATCATAGTATTATTTAATTTTACTCGAGCAAGTATAAATAATAACCTATAATAATAACAAAGCATTTATATAGCGCAGTTTTGTGTTATTTCACTTCAAGTGCGCTTTACTATAAATAAACTAAATAAATTACTATAATAAATGATTAAATAACTCCATTCAGTGGTATCCTACAGTGCTTAATATTTAACGTTAAGCGCCCCCGAGACGAGCAATATCAATGGTTGTTTTTTTTCATAAAATAATAAAATAATAATGTAATTCAATTAATGTCTGTCTTAAAATTTTAATATAGACTGTTGCTAAGAACCCGTTGACCAACTGATCAGTTTAGAGGAATATATTTAGGCAATTGAAACGATTGACAATTGTGATTTCCAATTGACGGGGGCGAATTATAGGTATTTTAATAGAGCGCATCGACAAGCGCCGTTGATGCAGCGAATTGAACGTTTTTTCTGTCCGATTGACAATCGTTCGGATCAATCAAGCCCCTCGGAACGCAGTTTCATCGAGGAATGATATTTAGTTTTACTTATAATTACATTATATCGCGATTGTCCAATGGAAAGTAAAATATTATCAATGTATTCGCACACTGGGTACACGTGGGTACTGTTTATGCAGACGTCCATAGAGAGACGGGAATGAAAATATTGACGCGTCGGTTAAAGTTTCGTCAATCGAACTTTTTTTTTTAAATTTATTAATAATTTTTTGATACTTATTTTTATATAAACATAAGGTTATAAACATTTATTTACATATATGTTATGTATACTTTTTTACATCAATTATATATATATATTTGAATACATGTATATAAATTTATGTGTATTGTATATATATATATATATATAGCAAAAAATTCCACATAGGTAAGGCCAGTGCGTGGGTATCTTGGTATTAGTTAGTGAAAAAAAAATGAGTTCCCTTTTTCAAGGAATTAATTCTATTTTTTTATATTTGTCTATATATACATTTACTCAAATACATACATATATATCTATATCTTTACAAGTTTACAAATTAAGCTAGTTTTAACTTTAATAACTGTATAATACTAATAAGATTGTTAAAGAAAACCAGATAAAATCAAATATAAAAGTTTTGCTTGTGTATTTTAATAATTTTTAAGATGGATGTTGAAGGTAAGTTAAATGAGAAAAAGAAAATGGGGAAATATGAATACTTATATATAATTGTCAATGACGTAAGCTCATTGATAATATTAACATTGATCGTCTCCGTGATGCTTTAGAATGTAGCAACATTATTACTAATTTTTATAACCACCGTTACGCTAATATGAGCCCTATGCAGATACCTAACCACAGAGCAGTAAAACTGTTTAAGAAAAATCCACAAAACGTAATATCTGGCTTTATCGGATATTACATATCAACCCCAATATGATTCAGCTCGCAATGTTATTTTTACTATATGCTATCGATCTTTTTATGCATGCATTTAAATAATCTATTATTGCGCTGCTATTGACATGATTATTTTTATTTATTGCTGTATTATATACATTTGATGGACTACACTGCTGCTGACAAGCTACGTGCAGTAGCATGGGGGGTACAAATTCCCAATATATTTAATTAATATTATACAATAAAATAAATAAAAACAGGTTTTGATTGAGTGGAAAATATTAATTGTAAAACGCTATTTTTTTTAAAACAGCATTTTTATATTAAAGCTTCGTGGAAGGCAACAATAAATAATATTAAAAAAATGAACATTGCGGTATAATTAAAATTTAAGTACACAAACGGAAGCCGTCGTATAAACAACGGTAAGAAAATTAATTATCATCTCATAAATTAAAATGTGCCCTGTGTTGCAACAAGATTTTATAGAAGTTTATGAAAATTTTCTATCATCCGGATTAAAAAGTTCGTTGCCCTTAAAGCAGGATGTTTAGCAGCTTCTCGCCTTCCTAACTAAACAGTAAACACATAACACTAACAGTTCTGCGCTAAGAACAATATGGATCAAGACCAATGACCTAATTACAACAAGATGGAGTAATCTTTTTTCTACGTTTGAAGTAAACTCGGACACGTGTGTTAGTCGAGGGTATATAGTAGAACGCGTGGTCTCAAATCGGTGACACAAATCGTAACATTGTTTTAAAATCAATTAATCTGATAACGACAAATTGGGAGGTGAATCATAGATCTAGTCATAAATTTACTTGTTTTTTTTTCCGCGCACTGATTGAGTCATTCGAGTAAATAATTTGTAGAAAATGTTACGTAATTGATATTACTTTATTCACATTTTCTTCTCATATGTTTTTATATTATTATTAAACATTTTTTTTATTTTCATTATTATTACTATTTATTTATTTTTTAAATTTATTTTATTGTATTCATTTCTCTTTTTATATTGTATATATTTCATGTGATATGGCAGACTGGGTTTGCACTACCCACCCAGTCCTGCTGGATTAAAAACTCAAAATAAATTAGCCCTAACTTAAGAGGTAGCCGAAGGAATTTAATTATTTTTTGTATATATAGATTTTAATAAGTGCATGGTGCAAAACGTCCTTTACACCAGGAACACGTATTAAGGTCTATTCACATCTAACAGTACAGCACAGTACAGATACGATAACATTAGTTGCATACATTATCCATGAAGACATTTGCATTACAACGTACGTAAGCGTAACGTATCCGCACATATACCGACCAGCACCGGCCAAGATTGTCCCCTAGAATATTTTGACTTTGCCGGTGACCAGTGACTGGACAGTAGACGTTTGCGCCTGGTGGGTTAGTATGAACTCGTGTCGTTAGACGCAGATACTGCTAAAACCAAGAAGACGGATAACGATAAATTGATTGAATCGGTCAGGGAAAATTGGTTATAAAATAATAATAATTATGGGAATAGGATTATACAATCCTCAAACATGTTGTGGTGGACGCCAAAGCCCAGTTGACAGCTGTACTAGCGTCTGTAGAGTGTCTGTCGCAGTGCGGAACAGTATAGCACAGACACACCAGACAGCAAAAATGCGATGGAGTTATAAAATATTCATTAAACTTTTATTGAAACATACCTGAGAATCGCTCGGATTCATTATTCGGGTGAGCGAATTGCAATCCACTTTGGTCATCCTGTGATAAATGCCAGGTGTTGAAGATGCATGGGCTACTTGTTGATCAATCTGAAACAATGTAAAAAGGGTGTTATTTATTAATTTATTGAAAACCTCAACGGGAAAATTAAAAATGAACACTTCATTTATTAAGCGGATAGGAGTGGACATACAAAAAAAATAATAAAACGAATTTCAGAACAAAATGCTGTGCGTAAAACCACGTATTTTTTTTGTAAATCCTATTGTTCTCGGGTTGACCGATAATAATAAATTAATCTCGTGAAATAAATACATACGCGAAACAGGCTAAAGCCAAATTTAATGTTATCAAACAACATCCACGAGCGATAGACAAACTGGTTAACGATGTGTGCACGGGGGAAAATCGCATGCCAAACAAACATTACTCAATTTCAAACACTATTGCACCAATCTTTTTATTGCACCGTTCAAAGCTCATCCATAAATTTAGTATTAATGCAATCGTTACAAATCACGGTATTACAACACGCCCGCTGTACTCGAGCTTTTTTCATAATTGGTCGGTACTACATTGTTTTGAATGGAACTGTGCGCAATTATACCGTGTTACGATAGACACTTTAATGATTTAGGAACGCATACCCGAAAAAGATGTTGGAAGGTATCTCGTAATACCAGGTCGGTAATTTAGAAGCATTACTCGTTCGAAGATGGTACAAAATTACTGTTAGCGTATCAACATTTATAAATCAAGGTTGTGGGTACTGTAGGATTGGATAGGAGAATAATTGTATATTTGACGGACTCCGTTGGTAATCTTATCGAATAAGATTAATGACTTTTCTCCATGGGAAGATTTTCTCGTAATTAAATCAAAGAGACATTCCAATACCGATGTCTGATGTTTGAACTGAGATTAATTATTTGTTTGGAAGTAAAAAAAAAATACTCTTCCAGTTTATGCCTTAATTCGAGTCACGTTATGTTAAAATGGAGTTTATTGTATTGGAAAGATAAGGTCAAAGTGTTGTTGCTAACTGTGGGATTTGACAGTTAAGAGACAACTTGCTAACAGACGTTCGTGCTTAAATAGACATGTTAATTATAAGCTCATTGACTAGGGCGCTAAATAATGCACCGTAGATAGTTAGCCAAAGCAACGTGTTAATCAACTTGTTTGTAGTTACTCAATCTTAGTGCGGGCACCGGCATCGCTTCGTGGCACATCTCTAATAGCTTATTTATTATTGACGCCTTTACGTCAAGTTTGAAAATGGTCTTGAGCGCCGTAACGCATCGTGGAATTAATAGTTGATGATGAAATCTCTGTATTCACAAAGCATCTATGTTTCGGTTTGGAATATTTTATTCAGAATGTAAGGTCACCGTGACCCTGCCGTGAGGAAAGAACGATTGGTTTTTAAAGCAAATGCATATGCCTGTAAATTAAAGTGATACCGTGAGGTTGGAATTCTGAGCACCTAAAAATAAAAGAACGAGGTTTGTATTTAGGCAGAAGATAATAACGAAAATGAGCAACGATTCTCCGAAAGAAAACGGTGATATGTCGTCTCCAGTGGCGTACTGGCATACAGGCCGAGCCCCTCAAGTAATCAACGATGATTTATATTAGCTCTCTAGGGGTATTCCGCCCTTTTAATTATTCATCGCGAGTCTGAGCCAAATTCTCGAACGCTAAACGCGCAATAAAACCGGAACATTAATTTAAACCGTCTCTGTGTCAAGGTCCCATCCGACAAAAGGCACATTCAAATTGGACGGCGGCGAACGTTTTATTCGGTCCATTACATGAGAATGGGCGTTATTATTTTTATTTGAGAATCCGCGAAGAGATAACGGTGGCGCTCCGCCGCTGGACAAATGTAAGGGAGAAGAGCGAGAGAAAGAAAGAGAGAGAGAGAGAGAGAGAGAGAGAGAGAGAGAGAAAAAGAGAGAGAGAGGAATGGAAGATGAAGAAAATAAAAACAGACGTGATAGAAGTAGTTAAGTTTTTGTTTGGAATTTATTCCCCTTCTTTTTATTGCGCGGTCTGGACGATATTGCGGACTTCATTAAATGTTTTACTACAAACTTCATTTCAATAGCGTTCATGCTTTTTAATTTGAGTGAAAAAGGTGTACGGAATTTTCCACAGAAACTGAAAATCCTCCGCGCTTCCAGCCATATTTAGAAAGTTTCTCATAATAAATTAACCCAGGTGTATTTTTTATATAGTGTGCATACGAGACTGGACTCTATGTGTAAGTATTACTTTTGTTCGTAAAGGTGCGAGAAAAGATGAAAATATTGGGGAACGGGAGTATAAAACGTGGACGTGCTCAGACGGAGAAAACGAGAATTTTCCAACGAAAATTTCGCTCGGAAAATTCCAGATTGAACAATATCTTATAGAAAAACTTGGTATCATATTATTAAATTGGATCGTTTGATTAGGAGGGCGTGCGGGTTGTTTGTTTACGGAAACCAGACTTCATAATTTGGAAATTTAATAAGGCAAACGCTTATAAAGGAAATTTCCTTTTTGGAAGCTATAAACATTTTATTATGTATCCGGTTTAAAATGAGTAAGGCTCGAATTTACAAATTAAATATTAAAACGATAAGAACATATTTAGGATATTTTAAAATAGTGCTATCTTTTGTCTAACGTTGAATAAAAGTAGTCTTTGATTACAGAGATTGAAAAAATCCTGAAGTTAATTGTTTTATTAGGGCAAATTAAACATTAACCCAAATCTTATCCGCCGCGTTAGTGGGCCGGAGATATTCCCAGAGGAGACTCTAAAAAAATTGGCTGAATTTTAAACATTTTCACTGGGTTTAGGCGTTTTTTTAGCAGGTTTTAGTACTTTTGCATAGAAGCGAGGATTCCCAAGATTGAAAACGTTGAACAAGAGAAAGAGGTGAATTTAGTTATTCGAAAAGTTCTGAAAACCATCCGGAGGCATTACTACCACAGTGATACTAGAACAAGATGGTCGCCGCAGGCTTCAACGAATTTAAACAAACTTTATAATACTTTTTTCGCAGCATTCGCTTATTAATAATATGAATTAATAAAAACAGTAAAAAACTAACAATAACAAAAAAAAATATTATACAGGAAACACAATAATTAGAAGAACATGATTGCATTCTCAAAAAAAAACCTACAAATTTTTGTATAAGACAATGTTTTAAAAAAAAGTCATTTTCTATTCACTGTAAGGCGGAGGAGATCTCGTCGTTAATTTCACCATCAAGTAATGAAAATCTTATGTCGATTTTAGAAAAAAAGATACTCGTAATTAGAATTTTTAAAAGCAAACTGAATTCGCTTCTGTTCCGCCCATCGAGAAGTTTGGTGTCGGAGGCACCCTGCAAAGCAAGATAAGAAGAATTATGTTATGAATTATTTATGAAAAATGATTATAAGCTGGTTTTATAAGAGAAAAGTGATATATTTCCAGAACGCGGACCGCTAGTGTACGGAAATAATTAGAGGGTCTTTATTTATGGGACAGCTTGCTCTCGTCCGTCGCTCTGCGGTGGTCCTTAGACCGCCTTTTTATCCAATTCGTATAATAAAAGTAAGGAAAATTCCTTTTTTATTCGCATTCTTATTACGCGATCCGTTCCAGAAACGAATGGCGCATTTTGTAAGTGCCAGCCAGGGACGCCGTGGTCGTAATGAGAAGTCTCCCGAGCAATATATTCCCCACACCCACGACCGGCAAACAATCTGCTGTATTTTCCTCCTGTCTAAGTCTGAATGGCGGTCGTATCTGACACAAGAGACGCCTGATCGAAATGATTCCAGTAAGTCAATGATGAGCAACAGACTGTTGTAACATTTCTGTATACGAACTTTTGCATCTTTTAACTGTCCGATGTCTGTCGAAAAGATCAGGGTCAATAACACCTCAATGAAAAAGAATGGTGGCCTTTCACCGATGCGACAGTGAATGTAGGTATCTTCTAATCTATTTATTTCATTATCAAAAACTCCAAACCGGTCGCTACATATCTTTTTATCTATCAAGCGGAAAAATCTTTCTTACATTTTTTTTGTTTATTTACATTATGTAAATACCTTTTTCATAGAAACAAAAAAAAACGAGTAAATACGCATTTATATACCGACCTATCAAATGTTTCACAAGTCAGTTGCCCCCGTTTCCCGATGTTCATAAACGAAAACGATACCCCAAATCTATGTAAAGACGAAGTCTAAGACAAAAGGCAGATAGACGTCTAAGTATGCGTAAAATGGTCCATTCCTTCCTCCCGAGGGTATTGAATTTCTTTGAAATCAGAAATTAGGCAAGGAAAAAGGTCTTCAGATCAAAGGGTAGGTGGGCGTTGCGCCCAGCCCAGCCCTTACTATTAATGGTAGTCTCCAGTCCGTCAGCCACCACCTGGAATCGAGAAGTCCCTTCAAGGGAAACCCTTTAATAAATTGACACGGGGTTTAAGTTCTATTGCAATCAAATTTTGACATTCTTTAGTCAAAGAAATCTTCTCGGAGAATTATTTGAAGTGTTATTTACCGATTGATTTAACGTTTTTAGAATAACAAAAAAATTAAATATAAAAAAAATCGTGTTAAATCTATGCAAAAAAGGTGTTAAGTCACATTCACATCTGAGCATTGAGCATTGAGCATTTGACGTGGGTGATTTTTATTTCTAACTAACAGCAGTACACGGTGACAATTAAATATTCGTTGATGAATAATCTCACGAATTACGTTCAATTTTTAGGTCCACATCTAGTGAAACGTTCCAAATTGAATAAATTAAAAGGCTTATTTAGCCGAATCAGGTGCCTTTCCAAATATTTCCACGATGGAATTTTACAAATTGAGTGTTCGAGCAATAAGATTAAAGATGAAAACGAAAAATTGCCGGAAAATGGAGAGAATACACAAAAGTCAAATATTAAAGCAAGGGAAAGGGCGTGACAGCGATAGATGGTTCCTTGATGGAAGATAACTAAAGGAAAAATAACCGAAGGGCAAGGTAGACGTAAAAATAGGGAAGGAATTCTTCTCGTGATTCGATGAGGAATGATCATTACGAAAGCATTTAGTTGGCAAAACAACATGATATTATTTTTCCAGTCGAAACTCCAAACAAACTTTCGGATGTTGTTAGATAAGGTTTAGGGAGAGGCAAGAGAAATCAAGCAAAAGCCTACGAAATTCTTAATTTTTTCCTATCTCTTCTTGGGTGATCTCCGCAGCAATTTGTTGTCGGGAGGAAGGGTTAAGGTGGAATTGGCGGTTTACCGGCACAGCCGAGAGGCAGTCAGCCCGCCGTCTCATTGCCTTATTATTGCCGCCACACAATCATCATAGTTCTAAAACTAATTTGACATCAGTGAAAAAAACTCGCGGTTGAAACAATTTTGAAATTAAAAAAATAAAATAAAGGAACTTCTCGAATGGATGGGGAGGAAGTAGGTTCCATGGATTTTTACTTGTGTTTAATACATTTATAGGTCATAAAGCATTGATGGCATATAAAATTTTAATAAAAAGTTTCCTCGGGGAAGGTTCGGGATGCATCGATCTTTCCTTTATTACCATTGGCAATTCATAGATTTCATACCCCCCACCCCAGTTGGTACAATTAATCACGTTTAATGCGTTCGCTCCGGAAGAGAAGCGGACGTTTTCGGAATTGCTTTTTCGCCGTACCAACATCGCGATTTCACAGCCGAGTGGAGCTGGAAAAATCGTAATTGAAATAATCAATGAAATGTAAGGCGACATTTAAAAGTTCTCCCGGGCAACTGTTAAGACCGCTGCATACGATAATCTGCAGCGGGGCGGCTTTGTGAATTTTAACCAGAAACTTATCTGGGGTAGACCGCGCTACTGCTATTACTCGGGTATTACGGAGATTATTACTTTTAATCTCTTCTGCCGCCCCCGCCCTGGTGGCTGGTGGCTGGTAGCCTGTAGCCGGTAGCCACAGTTTTAAACGAGGGTTTATTTTTCTTACAGACGGAAATAAGCGGGCGGTAATTGGGACGGAGATGCTGGTATTGCGATACGGCTATGTTCACCAGTCGTACAGCGGGAAATTCAACGCCACTAAAAGATTATCGAACTTTAATACTTGACAAGAATCTCACTCCACTGAGTTCATTTTTAATGGACAGTGTAAGGAAATAAAGCAATAATAAAAGTATCATTAACAGACGGACAAGGAGAAGTTGGTAATCACACTGTGGCTGCTATGGGGGTAGATAAGGAGCGGAAATGGAGGAACTGCCAAAAGTTGACGATATTAATGGGAAAAGAAAGTTAATCCGAGTTGAAAGGTTTTAAACGCAAAATCCCGTAGCCAAAGTTTTAAAATACCAAATATAAGAAGTCCTCTCGCACCAGAATCGGCGCCGGGCGCGTCTGACGTAGAATTCAGCGATGTAATTAAAAGTTTTGGGCGTAGCCTTCCTCCTTCCTCCTAGGTGTGTGCGCCTACCGTCTACTTTGGGTGCTTCAACACATAAAAAGTGACAGTTTGTCAGGATTTGCATTAACTCGGGTGACTAGTTAAGCCGAACGTGTTTCAAGGCTGCTGAATCTTGTATAAATACATTATTCAGAGACAAGACGAAGAATAATTTCACTAGGCCCCTCAAAACTTTTTTTTTTTATAATTCTCGGAGATAAGCGGCGGAATGGTCGTGACCCTCCGCCGCGTGACGGGCCGATAAAAAGTTTGCGCTTATGAAATTAGTTAGGAATAGACAGCTATCGTCAAAGAGATATAAAAACCTTTTGGCTCGTGAGTAGGAAAGCCTTAAAACAATAAGAGTAATCCCCGAAGCTTTGTTACGCCGAGTGATAGTTTGCTGAGGCAAAACGTTAAAACTACACTCACCGTTACAATAAATAGCGGTGGCTAAAAAGCTCGTCAGAAATTCAGTACACGATTGGCAGTAGCAGAAGCGACTATTCGGTGGTGGCATTCAATCAGGAAGACTGGACAAATAACGTATCAGCCTTTTATCCACGCATGTTCATTGCTTTTCTGATCAAATAACGTCCAGGATATATCACTACAAGATCGCATTGAACCGCATAGACAATACCTTTTTCCCGTTTCCCGCTCACTGACACCGGCCATTTTGCGTTTTGTATCTCGGCAGGAAATAATTTGATTTCGCGATTGGATTCTCCCTTTCTTGGTGGATGACGAAGGTTGGCGGCTCCTTCCATATTTATTCCATCTACTTTCCAACTTGTCTTTACACTATCCACATTAAACGAGACAGGTTTCTGTTATGTCTATCGCATTACATTGCTTTTATCATTTTAAAATAATATTTTTGAAAGCAAGAAAGAGTTTTGTATTACGAAGATTCCAATATAAGCAAAACTGACAGATTAGACTGACTAACAAGGTATAAAAAAATCAATTGACTACCAAAAGTGTGGTTTTATGAATACTGAACGGAAATGATTAAAAAGTGATATTGGCGCAGTAGTATAGACTTCAAGAACCACGGTGAGCCGAAGTCACGTATCTCTTTCTCACGCTACCGAATTCAAGAGCAAGATAAGGCAGAAACCCACAGAACCTATATACTGTAAAACCGTATACCTATTCATACCCACACACGATAGGTAGATATTGCTGTATGATACACCCCTCATACTTGCACCCTCCTCACGCGGAACACGTTCTGGAAGCACAAAGAAATTCGCCGGCAAAGGAAAGCCAATTGGATGACCAATTTCATAAAAGGCCTTAGTCTCTTTTTATCGGTCGTGAATTAGCAACACTGCTGTGAAGAAAATTTCCTGTTTTATACGACAAGTTAAAGATGTTTTTTTTTACATATTTTAAGGGATAAATCTAGATTATTAATGTATATTCCAAACAATTCCTTTCTTCCAAATTTAGGTTTGAGGTTTCAAAAATCATGTATAAATTATTTTTGCTTTTGATAAAAGTTGAGATAGGTAGGTAGAGTAGGTAAGAATCCAGTTCAAGCTCTGCTGGGTGACATTGTCACTTGTCAATGGACACGCAAATTGCTTAGCTAGGCTAGACGGTTATTATTTACATAAAGTCACTTATCAAATGAAAAAATTTTTCACCCACAAATGCGTCGAGTTACAGCTGTTTCCACAGTCCGCAACACTGTAAATAACTAAATGCGTAAATATCTATTGAAAACTTCTTAAGCTTTTTAAGGTAATTTTTAAAATGTTCTCCAGTCCTAAAAGAGAACAGTAAAATTATAAATATTTTAAATAAATACCAACTCTTCTTTTGCCACTGATCTTCTAATAAATATAATAACAATAAAAAAGAAGGATTAAATAGGAACTGTAAAAATCACATATTCTTCAAACTTAAATTTTCTAATAACAGTGTGTTTATCTGAAGCGACTTGCTAGGTAACTTTGTTTTCTGTATCTATCATCATTATTATTACCACCAAAATATAATATTTCAGGAGCAAAGTAACAAAATACTGAAATTGCCCATAAAAGTTAGTCTGTTTTTTTTTTTTTTTTAATTTTATTCTGCTTAAAGGGGCGAACGAGAAGCTATTTTTCGTAGCCGATAGAATATTTTAAATTAAAAAATTAGAAATTTTAATAAATAAATTAGAAATTTTAATAAATAAATTCATTAGGATAGTTTACAAAAAACTATAAAAAAAGTTAAAGTTCGATTCACATCCACCAGCACCGCGCAGTGCAGACACGTAAAGTGGCAGGCACTGCAAAATTAGTTACTTACATTATCTATGAACAGTCACACACGGTGCAATGTAAATACTCCCTTCTGTGCCGTGTCTGCCACAGTACGTGTCTCGACTGTACGGTGTAAAGGTGAATAGATCTTAAAAGTTCGATCCAGGGGGGTAATAGATTCGCAGATAACCTACCCTACCGGCCATGGCATTTCTTGATATTGGCCATTCAATAAACATCAAACCCCTTTATCCATAGCGGATTGTTCTTCAGATTTAGGATCAAAACTGGATTTAAAATCGGTATCATAATATCTTGTTAAAGCATTATTCATGGATATTTTGAGCTCTTTTTATCAGAATGAGATTATTATAAAAACAGGACTTTCATAATTTAAACAAATAGTGGAAGTAAGAATGAACTGACGAGCGCTTAAATAAATAATGGTTTCAGTTTTATTTATTTTTCAGGCCATTGGGAGCACAAAACTTTACCTCTCAAACAACTTCCGCACCTATGAAAAGCTGGAATCAAGTGTAAACTTCACATCGGTATCAGTATCCAATTTCACATAGGGAGTATAAACAGTACCGATTTATTAGGGTTGGTTTTATACATCGATAGATTTCGAGTTAAATTACTAATGTATTAATTACAACCGCGGGGTATAACAAATACAGAGATAATTATATACCTCAATGGAGATAATACATAAATGATTATTGGCATAGCGTGTTTTATCGTTTTTAAGGCAATTTTCATTTTCGAATCACGATTGGAAAGGATAAGTTCTAAATGGTAGCGGAAATGGGCATTGAATTGTCTGCGATGCAAAATTAATTTATTGGACACAATCACAAAGTGTAAACATGAAATGTAATTTCAAACACGTATTTCATCATGCTAGTATATAAAATGGCAAAGGGTTGTTTTTTTATTTGCATTAGAAAACTATTACTAATTTATTAATTTGACGGGAGATAATAATATGTTAAAAAAAATTATAACCCTTTTACGTTTTAACGGACCACTTTCGCTCAACAGGCATCTCGTACAGTTGAACTTACATTTGTAATATTGCTGGTAAAAATCAATACGTGGAATAAAGCTATTTTAACACAATATTAAAAATTCTGTTTGTACCAGTTTATGCATATATATTGTTACGTAACAAATGGAAGAACCTTGAATAGTTCTAGCCTCTCGGTCACAATAGCCTGGCAGCCAATAACACAACAGCCCGCCGAAAGTCACAATAATCAACCAATGAGGGCTAGCGGAACAGATCATTACTGGCCGCATGGAACGGCGTAGCTCGCGAAGTGACTCCGTCGTCCGTCAGCCACTCTCTTCCTGACCTCCGAGCTATCACCAGCGTGCTCCGTTAGAGCTCGCGGCTCGGTTCACTTATTGCATCATTCGAGTTCACAATTGGAAACATCAATTGCATGAGGGTTTGAGGCCCCTAGCAGATAGTTCCCATACTACCTTGTAAAACACCTAAAATGCTGTTCTTTTTTAACTGTAAACTCAGTGTGAAGATATTCAACGCCTGTGCTCATTGTACGCAGTCAACCCCACGGCCATGGCGTCGCTGAACCATCATGCTCAAGTAAGCTGCCAACACCTTCTCTCATTTTATGTGCTATACTTGTGTGTCTTCCCACATTAACTTGCCCGGTTAGAATTCCTTCAGAGAGAGGAATAGTCTAAGTCTAGAACAGAGTAGGTGCCAACTTCTTGGCGAACCCTGCATATAGCTTGTATGACCATGTCCTTGTTATAATAAATTCTGAACTGAAAGTACGCCATCTCGTCATTTAAAGTAGAATAGCATGCCTCCCCTTCAATTATAAGGCCGCGGCAGGCTCATATGACCTTGAGAGAGAGGAAATCTCCTTGCTGTACCGATACTGAGCTAATGTCCTGACGACGCCGGAACCCGCCTAGAATACGATCTCCGGGTGAGTCACACTGTTATTCTTACACCGTCTCTCACTTGCCCACAGCCCTCCTTTCAGAATCCCCGCCTTAACACTTGCGCCCAATCGTGGTACTGATTCCTTCCCGACCTTCTCATCATTTCCCCCAATTCCCACTCCTAATACAGCTGCCATTTCCATCCGCAACACTTGCGCCCAACGTGATGTTTATTTATAACTGCAACAATATAAATATATATATATATATATATTTATTGATATTTTTAATTGAAGTTTAAGTAAATAAATAAATAATTAACACGGATCGGTGGAAGACAACAATATTTTTAAAAAAAAGTCATATTAAAAAAAAAAACATTTTAATATAGGCGTGTATTCTTACATTCTGCTCGTTGAGTCAGCGTTTCCGCAACTCCCAGTTGAACGTTTCCCAAAGATACCGTGAAAAAACGAAGACAATTATTCTATTCTCATCTTTCCAAATACGGTAAGGTTACGATACAAACTTCTAAGTAATCAATAAAGCTCATTTAAAGAACATGTGTTTCAAATTAAACGATCTCATTAATAAAGCCCCTATCAGGGTGCGGTGCGGCGGCGGTAGTACCGACACTTAATTACCGCACCTCCTCCAGCGAGAGAGCTCTTAAACAGATTTCAAACAGTTGTTGGGCGCATGTCCAGAGGAGGTCAGATCATCTAAAAGCCAGCAAGCTAAGATACGTCCCCGGGGCCTTTGTAAACCAACGTCAAATAAATACTATCCTACCATCAATGGAGACTTTCATATGAAGTGGTCAGTTGTTGATTTCTTACTTTCTCCATGATGAATATCTATGGATAAGGACAACTGGAACCGCTAACTCGCTAACGGAAGGAGTTAAGAGCATAATTCGGACCATTTAGTGCGCTTCTCGGCACTCCAAGGGGACACGATTCTTATTCCTTTTTGTAAGAACAAACTCAGCAGAGCTTTCATACACGCAACTTCGTAACGGGCCGAATAAAGGTAGCTCCAGTCAGTTAAAAGTAATGATTTTAAGATAAAGCGCTTTCATACCGAAGACGGTGAATATTTAATTAAAGGTGTGTCATTTGATCTACATAAATGAACTCGCTGTGTAATTAAATACTCCCTATCTGATCATTCAGACAAATTTAGTTTCCAGCAATTTAGATAGTGATTAAAAACCTAGTCACACACAGATCGCATACTTAGGTGATTGAATTAATTAATTGGTTATTATCAAACAGTTATAGAGGCGAATAGCATGAAATGGAAATCCGATAATCGGGGAGATCGTTCTCCGGCCAGACGAGGACATGTTAATCGAATACCTCTCCACAATTAATTACAGCCCGAGGAACTAATTTATGACCCGGGCACAATCGAAGTGAGGATGCATTCTGATCCGAAGGCACGCCATGGAATTGCCGAGGTGCATTTATGCAGTTTAGACCACCTACCACAGCCAAGGAATGTTCGGTCTTATCTGGTTAAAGCTCCGTGTAGGTACCGATCTCAATTATTCTCGCATTAAAGGACATTGCGGTGAGATTATACCTATCACCTGGAGACTGTAAGCTAAAACGCATATACTCGTAGATATGGACGAGTATCACACAGATTGCCAGGAGCTCGGCCCAGTTCGGCCGGGTTCGGTTGGATGATATACAAATTACACTCAAGTAGTTTCCGATTTGATTACATTTAATTTCATCGACCAGCGGAAGACGGCTTAGGGCAAAGGCAGGGATTAGTTTTATTATTATTAGGTTGCTTCGAATAATTAGGGAGATCCAAATTATGTAGATTGCTGCCCGCTTTTTTCAAGTACGGACTAATCAAGGACATACGAGAAAACCCCCCATTGTCTTTAAGCATCAAGTCTAGCCGAATTAAAATAAAGCTTAAAATCAAAAGTACCATGAATGCCTGCTAATGACTTTTTTTAAAACAAATTTAACCTTAAAATAATTGACGATATAGAAAGATTTCCGCATTTAGACGGGTATGATTAAAATCAGGTAGGTATTCTTAAAGTTTGAAACCCATTTCCGTAGCCCCTGCTCTTGCGTGATGTCTGGACATTGTAATCTCGTGATGTATGCACGTTTTCGCCTTAAGTTCGTGGATTCTGGAGCTTATTGGACCACTGGGAATTAAATTAATAACTAATAATGTGAAACCATTCTTGCCAAACTAAATTCAATTACAAATGCCTGAGAGCGGTAAACTGGTTGAAGGATTGAGTCACTCTCAGTGGAATAGCGTTTTCGCAAAGATCAAATAAGTAAATTAAATAAAAATGGTGACACATTTAAAGAAAAAAAATTAAGTCAAGTAAATATACATAAGACATACAATTTCTTTGTGGTTTGACATATTATTAAATAAAACAAACACTTAGATTAAATTTCTTCTAAAGATGCGTAGTCACTTTTTGGGGTTATAATTATTAAATTAATAAGTATTACACTGTTTTTAATATATAATATAGAAGCAGTGGTGGCTCGTGACTTTTGAGTGAGCTAGAGCGCTAAGATTGAAAAATACGACGTTATTGATGTTGCTGAAGCTGAAAATGATTTTTATTTTTTTCAAAATTTCAATTTTTTGTATGGAGATTTATTTTTTAATCTTAGCGCTCTAGCTCACTCAAAAGTCACGAGCCGCCACTGCTCAGAAGCAAAGCTCCCCTCATCAGGATAAACAATGTATAAAAAAATAATATTATGAAAACAGTGTTTTAAACAAAGTAATTCTTATTTATTTACTAATATATTAAATGTGATTTAGAATAAATATTTAAAAAAAAATTCTTAATAATCAAAGAAACCTGTCCATATTAGGTATATTTCCCGTTAACTTAAAATTTCTCACTTCATCTTAAATCCCTCCCTCATTTGACGTTCTGTCTCTTTCATTTTTATATGTCGTCCCATTCTATTATATGTAAGCATATTTTTGTCTCACTCTTTCATTGTTTCATTTTATATTGTGTCTCCTTCTTATCCTTGTTTGTATTATGTCTCAACTATATATACGCTCACTCTATGTATTTTTGTTTATTTTTAAATGTTACCTTGACGAAACTTGGAATAAGGAAACCCGGTTGGTGATTAATTAAAAATAAATTAGTGGTTCAAAACGGAGTGTTTGTTGTATTTAAAAACATAAGATAATCTCGAATATCGCGATATGCAGTAATGAGAAGTATGAACTGGGTTTTGCATTACAAAAGCGAGATTTGTACATGTGAAGTCGCCAGTAATTTGCGGTTTTGCTTTTGTGGTTATTGTTTTTAATAGGTACCTACCATATACTTTGCCGACCGCATACAGTCGGAATGGCGGTGTGACCAGAAATGCAGATGTGCGGGTCGCTGCAGCGGACAGACAATTCAAATCCGCAATTCGCTGCACAGTATTTATCTGGGACCGAGGCCACCGAATCAGCGCGAGATGGGGGGTGCCTCGAGGTAAAATTGGAAGAACATGATATTCAGAATGAATCTGTTTATATTATATTAGAAAGTTTATAAATGAATTGCAAGGGGGATAAATGCGCTATGATACGCATTAAATACAGCCCCAAGCTTACAATGTTATTTCACGCCAGAATATGGAAGAATGTAATCGGAGAAGCGCAGATTGGATCGGCTATTAAGGCAAGATACCAAACTCCCATTTGGTCTAAATGGGAGAGGAAGATCACTGGATCCATTCTCTCGAATGAACGGGATATATTCTCGGCTATAAACCTTCGAACAAACGATCATGGTCCCGGCTCCTAGTTTAGGTTCCCTGGCATCAAATAGCGGTTGGGGAGGTTACTAACTTTACCAATTCCGAGTTCCACCTTTAGGTGTATATCATACTCTTAACAGTGGTTCGATCACAAGCAAGAAGTGCGCGGGCGCCGACACATTATTGTGTAACAACGACCATATTATTTAATCCAGACAAATTTGGAAGATTTCAAACGCGGATTACCCTCCGCGTCGGGGGTGGGTGAGAAATTCTTAAGGTCCCCGGGCAAGGTTGTTTGCAAACTGAAACAATTGAATAATTGTTTAGAAATCCGGAGATAAAATGGAGGCTCGAGCTCAATAGATCAGAGAGGCGAAGATTACGTATAGAGGAGCGATTAAATAATAAGGATATGGGATTAACTTTTCAGTGAAACTTTTCGGAAGGGGTTTAGCAATCATGTAGCTGTTAATGTGTGGGAACAATAAATCGGTAAGCCTCGAAGTTACCCAGCTGAAACGTGAAAACGCACGCGTGTTCGGCCGAAGTTTCCAACGTTGAACAATTAACCTGAAAGCGGAATTGGCACGTACGGGGTTACACATATAGTACGTTATATTGTGTGTATTCTCTATTCATAGAACACCATAATTAGCTTTATTAAGATTCGTGTTTGTATTTCCTAAAACCGAGAAGCTCGATACATTTAAATGCGAACAAATAAACACAATAAATACAAACATAGATTAACTGATAATACTATTCTTGATGATTTATTTAGGAACTTTCTAGCTACCAGCAGGTGTGGGCAGATTAAATAAACTATGGCACAACGTTGCTTCATTCACATTCATAAATTCTCTCATATTATAACGACTTTTGACCTTACCTGACTCAAGTATTTGATTCACTTGTTATAGCCATGTCTTTCCGGGGCGTCCCCGACATCTTTCCTTCATTTGCGCGTTATATAACGTCAAAAACATCACTTCCACCGGATTGGCATGTTTACATGTTTATTCTACGTGTGAGATAATGTCTACCTTTTAGAAATACGACACTTAATACAGGAATGTTATTATTTGAATATAATCGACTAACACAAAAGGAAACATTTAAAGTGAAACGCGTCTATCAAGTATTGTTTGACCTCATTAAATTCCAACTTGACCCGTGGAATGCTCTCAGGCGTGTTCTGGGTTTTCGCGCGCCATTGAGTCATTTCATATCTCTCTGTGATGCATAACTAGGCCCTCCAGCCTCTCTATCCGTGACGGTCTGCTTTATGAATTTAGTTCAGTGGTGAATATAGGGAAATCGCGGCCGCTAGGGCCCTATCAATGTTCGCAGAGTAATAAGCTATGGAAAATGCAGAGCGGATACGACCGTAAAATATACAGCAAGCTGTATATTCTTAACAATATTGTTTAAAACAAATCGTGAGTAACGAAATAGGCTGCATATCGTTCAACTGAACTGTTCTCAATGTCGTGCAGATAATAATTAAAATGAGAAGGCTGTTTAATGGAGTCATTGCAAAATATTGCTTTGTCCTAATTGGCTAATTAAGAAAATATGATTTTGATTAAATATCAATTTCCCTTTGAATAAAATACAACTGTTAAAAAACTAAATATACGAGGTCGTAAGATTCGTTAGAATAAATTGATCCATTATGAAAATGACAGGTAAAATATCTTCCAAGATATCCAAGAGATGGTTTCGTAAAAGCATGGCAATGATTAGGGAAAACTTGGTATATTTCCCGCATTACACTCAAACATATGGGCACATGATGAGGCAATATCTTACATTCTTGAATAAACTGTACACTCTCGCAAGGACTATGGAGCATATGCGAAAAATCTCATTTTAAAAGCAAAAAAACTTCGAGACGGTATCAGGTGTTCAAAATGTATGCAAGGAGTTGAAACTTGAGGGTTTTTACGGAAAAACAAAGGCTCCAAAGGAGAAGGAAGGTATAAGAAAAACTGGAAAACTTTTTACTTACGCATAATAATTGAGAAAGCCGATAAGCGGCGTTGATTCAACAATAAGGGGAGGTTTCTCAGCCGCATGTGCATAGATACTAGTGCGTCTCACGGGGAGCACAGAATCTCCTGTTACCTACCGGAGCGAGGTTTCAACTTTGGTTATTGGGCGTCTGCGTTATCACCAATTCCAATACTTATTACTATCAATAGACGATTGTTATCGCGCTCGCATTAGTAATAGTTCGAGTTTTAATCTAACTTCGTTTGAAAAAAGCAGACACAATGTATCTTCTTCCAGGTCGGATACAACGAGAGACCGGCTTAAGTTCGTCTCATTTGAATAATATATTTATATAGGCGGGATGTTTCGCAAGGGACGCCGGTTTTGGGGTTTGATATCAGATGGCGGTGTCAGAGTTTACCTTAGGAAAGTGTCGCGGCAGTCTTAGGCCCTCTCCCATCTAACCAAATATACTACCTCCCGTACGTGTCTCCGGGAGGCTCCGGAACCGATGTTGTCCTGGGGTGAGAGCTGAGAGCTGAGAGCTGAGAGCTGAGAGCTGAGAGCTCAGAACTCACAACTCAGAACAGAGATACATAAAGCGGCGCAGAATACAGTATTTACAAAGGAAGCCTGTTGGATTTATAACGCCACGTCTGTGCACAGGATTAATGGAGGCTCACTTACAGCGACATCATATATTCCAGTATTTCCAGATATTTAAATCGCAACACATTCACTGGAGGGAGATAGAAATAAAACACAAGGTATTCATGTTCACTTAAATAACTTCAATAGTTCTCATTCAAGCTTTCAGACGAACAGCCAATGGAGTGAGTGAGGATAATGTGGGATGTGGGATGGAGGGATGGAGGGATGAAAGCGCACTAGAATAGTAGAGTATGTTTTTAACGCGAACCTATTCAGTCACTGGTAATTTTTATATAAACATTCCTTACAGACAGCGGCGGGTTATTCTACCGACGGAAATACATTCCTCATTGTGTAACACAATAAGGAACGTACGAATAGGCATGCAAAGTACTTGTAAACTTACCGCGTGCAAGGATAAACGAGTAAATTTCTACTGATATGACGGCGTTATTCATAAAGTAAGGACAAGGAATGCTACATGACTTCTTTACGTAAATTGTTCAGAATAAGGAAAATAAATTGATTTGATGACTGACAGAAATTTACCTGCGCACAAAAGACAAAGGCTTTCCAAAATGATGTTTTATGATATTTTCTCATAATATCTACCTTTGAATTTCACAAGCTATCATGAATAATGTCTTTTTGTTTTTGGTTTCCTTATTACATCATATAATACGAAACTCCGGTGAAATAATAAAATAAAAGACAAAAAAATGTCTCAAGAGAAGAAGAACTGTCTTTTCATTCCCACGAAAATGTGAAGAATATCTGATTTCATAAATAGGCAAACTTTTTAGAAAAGTGAGGATTTTTGCATGTCAACTACAAACGACGGAGTTCTCGAAAAGTTGGATCTAAGTTTTGCATATCGTAACGAAAGTGATTTCAATCTTCGTTATACCCGAAACTTATAAATTATGTTGAATTACCAAAGGATGACGCAAAAGAAAAATGATTAGATCATATGTCACATTTAAAAGCGAAATTTATAATTTGGTCAGTGCAAAAGTATTCGGCACGCCACTGAGCTTTCATCACTCTCCTCATATTGAAGAAAATGAGTCATTTGTTGATAACGAATAATAATCGGATTGACGAAATTCCATGGGTTTTTTTAAACATAATATCTGAGCCACGTAAATAAATCATGGATAGCAACACATAAAATAAAAATGGAGATAAACATATTGTAGTAGCGTCATACAAAAGTGTTTACACTGTTACCATATATTCCCGAACTACTGTTATCTTTTTATATTCCTCCCTGATCACCGTATTATTTCCTATGTTCAAACCGTAATATATATTACTCTGTGTAAAACTCCATATAAGAGCCCTAAGGGCGTTAAATAAATAAATAATTACAAACGCGAAATACACAAAACAAGCATTAAGCGGGCCTTATTTCGATGTAAATACTCTTTCTTGTTATTTCAAAACATTCACCGGAAAATAATAGAGATTTAAAATAATCGTTAGGCACGGTTTTCTAATGTAGGTGGAGACTTAGTATTTAATAATTTTTTAGTCAACAATGCGATATTTCGGATTTTCCTATTTCTGTCCAGGTGTACTCGTACAGTGCTCTCTCATTCCCGTCGGTACGCCCCTGGGGATTTCCCGGGATAGGATAACCAGATAAATATACAGGTTTAAATAATATCCCACGGCTGAATGCTTGATTTCGAAATTTCAATAATTACGTTGTTAAATCTCCAGCCTCACAGCTGTAATGATATCTACGACATAATAGACAAAATTGTTAAATACAAAAAAAAATCCTCATTTTTTCCAAATATGATTGCTCAGAAAAAAAAACATTGTTTTTTCCGTCAAAAAGATTCACGTATAAATGCGTTCACGAGATTTGTGAAAATAGTATAAAAATAAGTGGGTTATTTTCGTAGAATTATTTATTCCCTGGTCGTTGAAACGACACAGAATAAATCCGACTATAGAGAGTTGGTTCGAAAAAAGAAAACTTTACCCATAAATATATAAATAACAGGGTCTACGGTAGACGGATCGAACGCGAACGCCATCTGTAATATCGAGATTAACATCGTTCTAATTTCCCCTTTATAAAAAGGATGTGAGAAGGAAATGAAAAAGTAATGTAATAAATATAAAGTTAACCGTCCAAAAGTTGTAATGCTTTCGAGGGGTGATGTTAAGGGAAGGTCTCGAATACAATCCCCACAATAAGTAGGGTTACGACAAGCAAATTGAGGGCAGAGTATTTAAAGTATAAGCGCATTATCAAATCGCAAATACCCAAATTACAACCCTTTCGACTAGATGTTAAAAACTGACTAAGTTTTCGACTTCGTGAAAATGTACTCTTCGACAAGTTCCAGAGATTAAAGTAAACTATGTAATTAGGCACCGCGTTCAAAGGGAAGAATTGCAACATTGTCTCGGAATCTTCTCTCTGTGTTACTCTTGGAAGTGTTACAGTTTGCTCAATTTTATCAGTACGATGTTCTGCGAGTTTCGGAACAAAGATCAGTATTCGGGATGAAAGACGAGTTCAGCAGAACACGGTATGGATGGTTAATGCTACGACCACACAATCGCCCAACGTTTCAACTCCGAATTCGGTTCAGAGTTGGGACGTTGGCCAATCGTATAGACTATAAATCGGGCAACTACACGATCGGCCACGTACTCTACTAGTGATGACATTTTAGCTTTAAATCTATTGATAATATTATGAACACAATTCGATTCTCATTAGGCACTCACAAAACTGGAAATAAATAATAGGTACCTATGAAATAATAATAATCATTTGTACTTATTTGAACTTCTTCACAATAAAAAAATATCTTGTCCCATGTTTTTGTATTTCAAAATGTTATAAAACTATGATGGATTTCAATTTTATTGCCGCCACCACTTATCGATAGCTGTTGCGCCTGTTTTAGCTCCGTATTTTATTTTCACGTATAGCCTAAGTTAGATTGCAGAGAAAAAAAATAACAACTAGCCCCATTATAGATCCGATTACATACCATTTCGCCATTGACGTGATATTTCATAAAAAAAACGGCACTATGCAAATTATTCAATTATTATTATTATTTGCATAATATGCATAATGAATATTTAGGCATTTTTTTGCATGTTTGAGTCTTTTTTGTCAATATCAAACATGGTTCGGTCATGTTTTATTCTTCACGCAGCACGTCTGTCAAGATCGTCAGCCGATCTCGTACTGAACCGCCAATGTGTGGAGGCGATTTCGCTAACTAGTTTGAAGGTTGGGCCAACCTAGTTCGCCACAGGAGCAATCTCGGGCCAAATCGCCGAACTCGAGCCAACGTTGGCCCAACGCGCACGATCTACCCCTCTACACAATCGCCTAAACGTTCAGAGTTGGAAGGTTGGGCGATCGTGTGGTAGTGGCATCAGACGAGTTTCGGTAAAACCGATGTTGATAATACCACGATATGATAAATACTACAGCTCTACGTTAGCTCTGTGGCTCTGATGTAAACACGATCAGGTAGCCACTCTCTGAATTATGAACTAGGTAAAAAGATAATAATAAAAACGTTACGAGTTATTATTTACAAACAGATTCATAAACATGAAGATCGATCCATAAACAAACAAATTAAAGAGACACAAATAAACATTAGATTCGATAACCTTCTATGCTTCTATAGGGGATTAATTGGGGAGATAACGGTGAATGTATTATTATGAACGACCTCAAAGGTGAGTAGATAAACAGCCTCAGTATTCCTGTTAATTCAGATTAAGATAACGACAATATCAACACGATTTCAATTAGACGTTCTGATTCGACACGTGTTAATAAATTACTAGCATTAATTTTAATCAATGAGTATGGAAAACGAACAATGTGTTAGTAAGGATTATTATACGAGAAGCTAACGTATAATCGTTTGGCAACATTCATTATAAGATTTGAAAGCGCTTTCTAAGCACACTTCAATAGAAATAATTATATTGTACAATATTATATTCAACTTAGATGACAAAGGTTCAGGTATTAATGAGGTAACCTTCCCTTAGTTCTAATCGTTTATGGAAAACAATGGATCAAAAGCTGAAATACTCTTCCATTTAATATTTAATTATTTAATGTTTGGTATTCGATAAATGTAAGCTTCCATTCATGCTACGTTTTGCAAGATCGTGCTGATGATTTAGGCGCCTGCGCAAAATATGCGGATTGTTGTTTACTCCGTGTGGGAAGAGCGGGATAAGTATGCGTTTTCTATTGAGTACAAATAGCCCTGTCCACATAAACCGCGCTCCTAGCGTTTGAGGCAGTTCCCAACCAATCATTTTTTTTTAACAGTCAAAATCCAAACGAAATTAATTGGGACCGTAATAATATTTCGGGGCTTTGCATTAATATTCAACTGCTCGATGCTCGCTCGTACTTGCTCGACCATGCGTCGCATGCTTCACGTAGTCAAAACGGAGCTAATGAATACATGTTTTTACGAATTATCCTAACAGGTTATTTACCATAATTGATCTTTAAAAATAGCTATTAATGTCACAAAAATTAGAACAAAACTCGAGAAATTTCACTTTGACTTGAAATATTTATCACGATCATTTTGTTTAGTATCCTTTGTTTTTGAAAACACTTTGGGTCATGGAACATTTTCAATGAGTGTCATTTTAGGTTCCCGGAACTGGGAGAAAATTCACAACAGCCGGAAGGGCCGCCCCGTGAAAGGGTTTCCGTTCATTATTTCAAGGTTCTGTGTAAACAATCCGTGGGTTTCATTTTTCGTTCCCTGCTTGACGGAAATCGAGTGAACCCGAGAAGAAGCACAAAAGAAAAGAAGGAAGAAATGGGAAGAGTCAAGTAAATAATAGCTTACGGGGACTTCAAACGAAATCCAAAGAATCTCACCTCATTCTGGGGAGAATTTGGGCGTGATTCAAAACAAATATGATTACCGCCGGTGTGTTTCGTTAGTTGATAACTGCTCAGCGATCAGAGAGAAGTATGGCTTTTTCTTTCATGTTTACTTAGCTATATTCAACTGTATATAGAAATTCATATTCACGGAATTTCGTACTTTGAAGTAAAATTCGACAATGTGATTTAATCAGAAAGGGAAATTTCCAGATACAATAATTCCAACAATCAATGATTAAAACATAACGGATTTCAGAGGAAGGCTTGAATTCCTTTAGTAATCAGACCATTGAGAATTCTTTGAATATTCAATTTGGAAATCCATGATTTTTCAGTAGTTCAAATAATACACGGAGTGAAGAAGAATGAAACTTCTGGAGGAATTTTCATTCTTCATCTGAAGGAAGGGAAGGAAACAGTTCCCGGGAATGGGCTGAATGAGATCGTAAAGGTCTTTGATTGTGGGTGTAGGGTTAGGGTGTAATGCCCAGCACCGGATCGCTCCCGGCAACGACCGAGGGGAAACCTCAAAAGAAACTCGGTAATTAACATGGCAATGCAATAAAAAGATCTGCGAGCGATTTCTTGAGAGATGCTTCCAAATTTTTTATCAATTCCGAGAGTTATTTTGGTCCACTTTTTATATTCAATAAACAGGGAAGGAAATATTTCAAATTATCCCACCACACCTCAATTGACTGCCTCTGAATTTACTTGGAATAGGTGCACAACTTTTTAGACGATCTGCATACAGATTCTGTGTCCACATCTTTTGTTCGATGCCAGTCATGCAAATCTGAGCAGACAGCATTATTATGATGATCCCAAAATGACAGATCCTCCGGACATGTTGCCAGATAATTGACATCGAGTCCTGTTTGATAATTTTACTCATCTAAAATAATTTCCGAGTGCGACATGACTCGATCAATATGAACGGGAAATATAAAGCAAACAAAATCAGATTATGTGGGAGTAAGTCAGTCTCGAATACTCAATGAGCAAGGTAAAGCTTGATTCAAGATCGAGCTAACGAGTGCCGCGATCAATACAGAAGCCTTCGTCGAAAGGAAGGTACGATTTCTTATCTATCCTTTTTAATTTACCACAAAAAGCGATTTTATTTACAAGGTGTCGCGTTACTTGGCGTGGATTTAAATCTGAAGAAGGTGTAAGTCATCTATTGTGGGATGAAGAGAGGTGCCGCCCGCAGAGTCGTTCAATGGCAAATGTGAGTACTCTTTCGATGACGAAAATTCCAGCAGATGAATATCTATATCTAGCCGCTTTATACTTCCCGTACACTCCTAGTTTTTTTTTTTT
>JAHDVE020004290.1:0-36791 GCA_022606495.2 Halesus radiatus
GGAATCTCTTATATAATTCTAAACTCTAAACATACATTATGTTATTATTACTAATTATGCTAAAAGGAGCCTGGCCTATCTCTTAATATCATTAATTTTTGGCATATATTTGTGCGAATTCCCGTAATATTTATCTAAACTTAAAACAAACATACAATCGTAATATTATTAAATGTGGAAGGCGGTCGGACGATTCGGGCTTGGGGACTGGGACACGGTAGAAAGGGAATGCAAGTATTAACGCCCCTCACTTCCCCTCTCCCCTGCCATTGAGAAACACTGTGCACTGTGCACTTACGATTGTTGGGAAAATAGAAAACGATAACTATAATTGATAAACGTCATCGTTTTTTTATTTCCCTCACGACTTTGTCCGATACATACAAGAATATAAAGGAACAGAAAAAATAAATAATACAATATCCATAAAGTCAATGTTAATATTAATAACAAATAAATAAATAATGTAAAAAGTTTTAGTTAACAATAATTTATAAACTAGGCAGAAATAATTCATTCATACATTTTTTTTGAAATTTGCCAAGTTCAGATTACTGTCAAATACATCCGTATCATTCTGTTACCAAGACTGTGGAAGCGTTGAATTGGGGAATACAAGCTGTAGTATGGGATATGCATATGTGAAATGTTAATGTTTGTCTTGTAGTTTGTTTAGGTATAATAATAATCGGATGATTTGTATAGCGCCGTTTTTGTGAAAAATCACCTCAAGGGCGCTGTAGATATGTATTTGATTAAATGCAGGAGTTCAGAACAATCGAATTTACAATTTAATAATTTTAATAAAAGGGTTAGGTCGTTTATTTTCCGTCTATTTTCTAAAGTTGGAATATTTAAAATATTCATTAACGATGAGTAATCTATGCGCTCTTAAGGTATTGTACGGGTACTACCCCTTTTCATTGCCATTAAAAGAGGAACGAACTAAACTTTTTTTCCTGTAGCGACGCTTACGACACCCTACTTAATAGAGTGAATAGCCATAAAATGTTTGATGGCCACCACCCGCCATAGAATCATAAAAAAGACACATCGGAATTATCTGTGGGTAATGGTGAATCATTTCATTTTGTCACTTTGACAGTTCAAATTGGAAATAATGGCAGTTCCCTATCGGAGTGCTTTTACTGTTGTTTCTTTATTTATACTCGCATTAAGTGGTAATTACCGTTAATATTATAAAGAAACGAATTTTTATGAACATGTCATCGAAAGATTATCTCAATCGATCAGTTGGTGTTGTACAAACATTTGAACGTTAGATTTTGATTATGGTTATTTCTTTCAGCCAATGGCCAAAGGCTCCGCGATGATATGTACGAGTCGCTCTACGGAGCCGCGGCTTGCTACAGAAGAATGAATGGAACCCATCAGACAGGATGCTCCTGTAAGTATTGCAAAATTTCGCCTCTTATGATAATTTTTCGCAAATTTATCCAAAATACTAGCGGTTTGGATTTACGCCAACGGAAACGACCCCATATCAATTAGTTTATATTCAAGTATGAAGGTAAATCAACAATATCATCGTCCCACCGACCGTTTACTACTGACTTCAAGCTGTTTAAAATAGTTGTATCATTATTGTGTCTATGTACATACATAATCTAAATACAATTAAAAAGGAATAATAAAACCATACTTAAAGTACCCATAAGAACACCTTCGACAGAAATCTTCTAAAGTTTTGATGTATCAAATGTACTACTAAAATTTTTCAGTAATACGGTACCCCCCACTAAACCACGTATTCATGACACTAGATCTAACCAAAATGACAAATACATTCCTTGTTATGAAACCACTTTTGGACAAAGAAACTACATATATTTTGCAACAAAACTCCATAATGTCCTTCCCCCAGATATTCAACAAATAGAAAAGTTTAGTGACTAAGGTAAAAGTGGGTATTTCTGACAGTGCACCTATTTCTATATAGAAAACATATTTTTCAGCTTAACAAGCTGAATCCACATTCCTACACATGCTAACAATATTGTACCAGACATAATGGCGCACAGGCGAACTGTAGTGGGCAGCTGATCCTGATCTGCGAAGAGGGCTGGGAGGGGAGAAAGCACAACCTGTGTCGATCCCTTGCAAAGGGGGAAAAGACACTGACTAATATGTCTAAACTTGGGTAATTGAATTATAGACGATTTCTTTATAAGACGTTTATTTTCAGACTTCAGACAAGTTCAAGTTATACGATAGACAGCCCAGCCGACCAGCCCGCCACAATGCTACCAATCTAAACATCGTATTTTCTTTCTCACAACTACCAACATGACAGATACATAACATCCTATCCTCCTTCCATTTTTTTTATTTATTTTTTCAAGTTTTATTAGATTTTTGGAAAAGACAATAACAAAAGAACTTAAATGTAATCACCATGACTAAATCTTACCAGGGGTTTCACAACTCTGCCAGACCTAGTTGTGACATCATTATTTCCACTAGTGCTGGGTAAAGGAACAATAGCATTATTTTCTTGACTTCCCAAGTCGTACCATTCATCTGGATTCTTATAACTAGATTTTGACTTGAGACAACATTTTTTATTTGGTTAACTTGAACCTTTTTTACCACTCCTCCGATTAATTGAATTAGATAAACCCATGGACTTAATTTTAACTTGATAATTCCTTGAAACCATTTCATAGGACCTTTCAGATATCTCAAATAGACCAAAACATTATCATTTTCCTTATACTCTTTTAATGTATTTTTGCTGGACAGTTTGACATTTTGTGAATTATTACTTTTGTTGACATGATTTTCTTTTGACATAATATATAGTGGTGTAGGTGGCTCATAGGACAATATTTTAGCCATTGGAGACACCCGTGACAGATGAAGGAGTGGAACGATAACTATAGAGTCAATCTATTAGACGTTGAACTGGTGATAAAAATTTTGTATTGTTTGAAAACATAAATTTAATCAATATCTTTTTCAATATTTGGACAGATCGTTCTGCTAATCAATTTGACTCATGATTGTAGTATGGTGGAGAAAATAACAATTTAATTGATTTATATAATTGAAAAATAGAAAATTCTTCATATGAAAATGGAGGACCATTATCACAAACAATAGTTTTCGGAAATGCAAATCTAGAAAAAAAAACTTTACTTAGTTTTGATAACAAATCTGAATATTTAGTGTTTTTCATATAGAAACATTCTACCCACTTTGAATATTTATCGCAAACTAATAAGTATTTGAAACCTTTTAAATCAAAAAAATCCAAATGGACTCTTTCCCATGGACTTTCAGCTATAGGCCAATTGTGACGCACATTTTTGTTAGCATTTTGTACAGACTGACACATTTCACATTTAGAAATAATCTCTTCAATGTCTTGATTCATACCTAACCACCAAACATAAGAACGAGCCAGAATTTTGGATCTGACTATACCAGGATGACCATAATGTAATAAAGTTAGGACTTTAGACTTAAGAGATTCTGGTATTACAATTCTGTCACCAAATAAAAGACATTTTCAATTTTCAACAAATTTCTAAACTTGAAATATTTTTTAATTTCTGGACTTGACAATTTTTCAATCCAACCGATTGAAATATACTTAATAACTTTACATAATATTTCATCTTTTTCAGTATGACTTTCAACTTCTGAAAATGGAATTAAAGGAGTTGACATGAATATAAAATTACATTCCTCTATATTGAATTGTTGTTCACTTGGTAAACGCGACATTACATCTGCTTGAGGAATTTTTATTCCTTTTTTATATATTAATTTATAATTGTACGCAGACAATATTATGGACATCTTACAAGACGTGATGCTGCCAAAACAGGAACTTTCTTGTTTTCGGCAAATAAAGACAACAATGGAGCATGATCAGTATACATATTGGAATGACGACCAATTAAATATTTGTGAAACTTTTTAACTCCAAAGATGATCGCAAGAGCTTCCCTGTGCAATTGGCTATAATTTCGTTGAGCCGAATTCAACGTTGCCGACTCAAAAGCTATAGGAAATTCTTGGTTCTTTATGACAAGACTTAAAACACACCCGACACCGTATGCACTGGAATCGACTGTAAGACAATGGTTTTGACGGATCCAATAAAACTAACATAATTTTATCTGACAAAAGAGACTTACTATTTACAAATGCTTGTTCGCATTCATCTGACCAACACCATTTTCCATTTTTTAAAAATAAATTATGAAGTGGTTCTAGCACAGTAGGACACATACGAATAAAATTCCTATAAAAATTCAACATTGACAAATGTACGGGACAAGATCTGTAAACTCTTGCCGCACATTTAGAAGAAGATGATGCTGGCCACTTCGACGCTTCAGAGCAGGTTAGGAAGGAAGGGGGAAGGGGTATGCCTTGAGCGGGGGAAATGCCTTGAGAAAGGCTAACGATTTCTTGCAAGGAGGTGGTGAAGGTGAAGAAAAAGTCTTGATCGGTTTTCAGGCCGGGTGAAGATGCAGGCGAAGTAGGCAGAAGAGGTGTTGAATCCGTGAAAATACTCTAGCTTTTTAGAATTGCAACCGTCGCTTAAGTACTCCGGTGCGATACCGTGCTGAGAGGATCGTTCATTTAGATCAGTCACCGCAGCCGCGGAAATCGCTTACAAAGGCAGATAATTTTGATAGAACAATAATTTTTGACAAGTTTTTTGTGGATCGCAAGGGCCCAGCCAATGGGGGCTCGCTTAGCTTTCGGGACCGTCGCCGGGAGCGACCGTAGAAGTGGCGGGGGTCGGAGAAATGTCCCGTTAGTGGCCAGTGGCGGCTAGGCACGAAAACGACATTCAGGGGCGTAGAAAAACGAAGACGATAATATGCACTTTTTACCGTCCTCTTCTTCTCCACGCCCGGAACTCCGCTTATCGAGAGCCATATGAAATGAAATATGAAATGGGGCGTTGCACAAATCATCATTTGTGCAGGCATAGTTCGATATAGAGAGTTGTATCTAAGTCACGTCTCCATCGAATAAAATATGAAATCGGGCGTTGCACAAATCAACATTGTGCAGACATAGCTTGATAGAGAGTTGTATCGAGTCGCGTCTCCATCGAAGTTGCACGAACCCGATAGAGAGTTGTATCTAAGCCGCGTCTCCATCGAGTTGTGGTCGGGCCGTCTGTGTGAGCCCGACAGGTACTTCGTACGAGTTCGATATAGAGGATTGTATCTAAGTCGCCCCTCCATCGAAGATGCACGAACCCAATAGAGATTTGTATCTAGTCGCGTCTCTACTGAGTTTTGTACCGGTTTGATGTTATGCAAACGGAGGGTATTACAAACTTGAATTCACGTCTGGTATAACAAAGAAGACTTTAGTTGAGTAACATTTTCTGGATACCCAGTAGACTTAATTTTCTCAACTTTCGATAAAGTCGGACTTTTGCCTTGCCCAGACAAAGTAAAACCTAAAAATTCAAAAGAAGATACAAAAAATTCACTTTTTGACACATTAATTTTTATGTTATACTAATTTAATTTTGTCAACACTTTTTCCAAAGTATTGGAACACTCCGTTTCACTTTTACCTTCTACACAAATATCATCAATGTAAGCAGCACAGTGTTTTTATGCCACCCAAGACCGAATCAATGATCATTTGAAATGTAGCCGGAGCTGACGACAACCCAAAAGGTAGACGATTGTATACATATAAACCATTACATGTATTAATTGTTAGCAATTCTTTACTAGAATCTGACACAGACAACTGTAAATATGCATTTGTTAAGTCTAATTTACAAAATACTTGACAACCTGAATGCAGTGCCCCGCTACGGAATATTTCATAATATGTACATAATAGAATTTACCAACCCTGATGTATGGCAGTAAGGCATGGAATTGGCAGAGGAAGGATGAAAGTAAACTGAAAGCCGTAAAAATGAGATCTCTGAGGTGAATGTGTCGTAAAACCATGTATGATCGTGTGAAAAATATTGAGATTCGTAAATAACGCAAGGCTGATGTAAGCATAATTAGCAAGATTAAGAAAGGGGCGCTTAGAATGTTTTGGCATGTAGAGCTAATGAACGAGGAAAGGAGTGTAAGGTGAATATATGACGCGAACGTGAATGAAAGAATAAGTAAGGGACGCCCGAGGAAGACATGGCACGTCAAGTGAATCAAATACTTGAGTCGGGCCATGTCAGAAGTCGGAATAATAGAAGAGAATGTATGAGACGATGTATGAATGTGAATGAAGCAAGAAGTGTATGCCAGGATCGAGTTGTTTGGCGGTCCGTCCTCTCGGCCTACCCCTGTGGGGAAACAGCGTGATGGTTAGTTAGTTAGTTTAGAATTAATATTTTCATGTTTTTTTTTTTTAATAATAGTTTAATACACTGCCCTTTTAAAACATTGATTATTAAAAACCTATCTACGAAGATTTTTTACTTTTACATAAAATGCTATATTTATTTTTTTTATAATTTATACCATAAAAATAACACCTTAATAAAAAATATTGTATTTTCTCTTGTTCCAATTATTCGTTTTTCTACCACAAAAACAAAAAAAACTTGTTGAATAAGGTTCCAAATGTAGTTAGAACCTTATGAAATGAATTATTACGGCCAAGCTGGCTGGTTGCACATGGTTCTATCTTCATGTTTAGGTATGCTCTAAAACATCTAATTTTACGAGGGGGGCCTGGGTACCCTCGGCCCCCCTTGGGCGCGCCACTGGTTCGGGTGTATTTACAGGCTGATTGTGCGATGACTCAGATGGGCAGAGACTACTCAGTTTGCATACTGTTACTCTCATTACACCCGTTGGAACGCTACGTGAAAATACTTCTACCTACCTGAATTGTAATGTCGTTGATTTAATATTAAGATTGTTTTTTTTTTTATAATTTTCAGCAAAACGTGGTGGGTCGGTTGGCATAGTCCACATAGTCACCAGTCAGCTGGACTTGGACTGGGTCCTGAACAACGCCACCGGGGAGCAGTACGCCGTCGTGCTGCCGGTAGAGTTGGTAACCCCCACTTACCTCGACCGGATCGTCCAGCGGCCCGACAAGGTGGCCGGGATAGTAGTCACCAGGAATCACACCGCCAAGTAGGTCCCACTCGAAGATAATAGAAACAAAGGGAGATATGACTGCGGCCTAGCTACGACCAAACTGCACGGACTGTCAAAGCAGCGGAGTCAATGAAAGTTATGTTTCATAGAAGCGATTTGCAGTGTTATGGGTGAACGATGTTGGCGACACTTTTATGCACATCTCCCTTGTTTCTATTATTTATGGTTCCACTGCATGCTATGGTCACATTGCGCTGGATTGGGTAGATTGTAGCCTTTTTATGGTGTTTTCATTACCATGATAATTGATTTTTGAGGTGACAAGTCTTATGGCGCTTCCTCCCCCTTTTAGCCAACGTTTCAGACAGCCTTGCAGGGTCCATCTTCAGGGTGGATACTGCAAGGCTATGTGAAATGTTGGCTACAGGAGGAGGAATGCCAACAGGGTTTATCACCCATCGTAATACATACAGTTATAATAACATTCACATTAACTGCTGAACTAACTTATCCCAAGTATACCAGGGCACAGTCCTTGCCTGTGTTGTTCTTGTTGTTGTTATTTTATCTTTGTACTCTATACACTTTGCTTTTATAATGTAGGTAAGAAATATTGTGTCAGACGTGTGGCACACAGGCGAACTGTAGAGGCAGCTGATTCCGATCTGTGGAGAGGGCTGGGAGGGGAGAAAGCACAACTTGTGTCGATCCCTTGCAAAGGGGGGAAAGACACTTATGACAGACCTTATTAATGACTTTTGGACAACATGCACAAATGTAATTCTCCACAAAAACCCAATTTATGCAGATTTATGGGTAGAGCTCAGGGCCGTGTCTGGGTCCAGTGAGAGGTGGTAGTCCGATGGTTCAGGTGCGGCGATGGTCAGAGAAACAAGGCAAGTAGAGCAGAAGTCGTAGCGGGGCAGGGCGGTCCAGGAAGCAGAGATGTTGTCGAGGGGGCAGTTGCAGGCTAACTGGTTAATTTTGGTTTTCACAGGCTATTTAATGTTGACTGCGCTGCGTTTGGGATTCGGGCTTCGCAGAGCTGCCGCGTTCTGCACATGTCTGACGAACTAGTACTCTCGTCTCTCTTGCACCGCCATACCGCTCTGACGTTTTTATTCATTTTTTTTTTTTAGTCCCAACTGCTCCCAACCGTCTGGAGCCAGTGAGTCTATGGCATCCCCAATTGGGGAATGTTGTGAGGCTGAAGGTATTGACGAGGGGAAGGAGAATGTGAAGAGGAAGGTGGGGAAATACCTGGCTATTCAGATCTGGTCACCAAACACGGCTAAAAGCCATTTCAAGCAACGTTTTAATCCTAAATTTTATTTGCGCACGCCGGGATTTAAACTCGCGACCTTCGGATTCGTAGTCGAGAGCCTTACCCCTCGACCATTGAGGCCGTCAGTCATTCACATTTTAAGCGGTCGGCTAAAATATATTTCCCACAGACCGTGCAGTATACATTCAACAAAGGGAGGGAGTCGGGTCATTTGTGGATAGCGATATAAAATTTATTTTCCATATGACCCAACTACCTTACAAATAAACATAGTGGAGGCAAATGCAAAACAATAATTATATTTCAAATACATATTATATGTCAAAAACATTGCAGGAGAGGCCAACACGTCTGACACAAATATGTAACAAAAAATGTCTAATTGATCAGAGCGTAAGATACTCTCAGCGTCGCCCTGGTAGAAAGCCACCATTCAAAATTGAAACTTCGCTTGAAATGGTTTTAGCAGTGTTTGGTGACTAGATCTGAACACCCAGTTACTTCCCCTCCCCGCTACATTCGGCTTTAAAACCAGAGGTGTACATTCCATATAGACATATGAGCACTGCCTACCCTACCTTACTCATAAAAATATAAATAATATTAAAATTTATAATATTATTGCAAGAAATCAATCTATTCTTTCAAAAGTATATGCGAAGCTCCAGCTACGAATAGCAACGCCACGAGAACACCACTGACTGCCCTACTATGACGTGTTAAAAGCAGAAACTAAGTATCCAAAATGACACACATGTCATAATTCAAATGTTGAAAGAATTCCACACAAAAAATTACATTCAAGGGAAAACTCGTTTGTGTTAGTGTCGAAAATGGTCGTGCCTTTCGGTATAAATCATAAATGTAGCAATCAGTGCCATCTGTTGGTACCTTTATTAATTAGTTCAATTTTACTAACAAAATAATTATCACATTATGATGACTTTCTTTCATGTAATTGCGGTTGAAAAAAAAGGAAATTTTATACATGTATTCAGTAATTGGCTTGTAATATGTATAAATGAAGCGGTTGTTTATATATTTGATGTGACGGGTAATCCCAACCAACATTGGCTAAAGCGAACAGCTTAGCCATTCTTAGCGAAAACTTACCACGTCTGTTGTAAGTTTTTTAATGCCAATTTGTTTTTCCTACTGCCTACCTACTCTGATTAAAAACTTTGTGCATGCCACTGCTCACAACATACTGGATCCCGACGGTTGGGAGCAGTTGGGACCTTTGTGAAATTTCGCTGATGGTAACCAACCAAGAAGGCACCCGAAGAAGAAGATCATGGAGATTGTAATGAATTGCTTGTTTTGTTCTGTCTCTAGGCCGGAGTCCTTTTCCCACGAGTCCCGCTGTCCCAACTCTCTGTCGCAGGCCCCTGTGCAAGCCATGCAGTGCCGCGAGGACGATGCCGACAGCGAGGTGTGGAACCCGCGAGGCACAGCCCTCATGCACCGGGACTTCCCCTTCCCAATTTTCTTCCTGCCGCCCGATAGGATGGACTCTATCGAGGCACTCTACAAGTGCTTCTATCAGTGAGCAGACTCTGAATATTTTCTTATTGTACCAATTATAAAACAAATAATTCTAGATTCAAAGAGACATTCTTCATTATATTATAGACTAGCTGATGTGTACCCGGCCTTGCTCGGGTACAATAATTAATTTGACAGCCAAAGTAACTTTCTCCAAATAAAGAACCATTCATTTGAATATTTTATTTCATTCCAAATGTTTATTTTTTCAAAATATATCTAAATCATAAAATATCTTTTGAATATGCAATCTGTGGCTAACCAGAGTGTTATATCTATGGGCTAACCTAAATAAAACATGGCGGGTTCAATGTTTTCATACTAAGTTTAAAACGTTATAGCAACAGTTTTACATATTGGATTTCATTCAAACTACTTTCTAAACCTTCCCGGCACTAATAAAAACAAACTATGTTATTTTCAGCGAAACCGGTCCAGTGATTTTTGAAAACATCGAGGACAAACAAACAAACTTACATTGATTTTTATATATATAGATAATAAAAGATGCACAATTCAAAAATGCAATAAAAATACTTTTCCGTGCAATTATCTCACCAAGAGTTAAAAAATAATAAGTTCGAATAAATATTAAATTTCATTAAAATATGATGTAGAAGAATTGTTTCCTTTTAAGAAGTACCACAAATTTTTGAACTACCAATTTACTTTGGAACACAAATTTGCTCTACATAATTTAAAATGTCTACCCGAAAAAACTTTCTTTTTTTAAATGTTTTGTTTTTATATTTTTATTTACGTAATCATATTTACATAACAAATATGATAATTTTTTTTTAAAATACGATAAACCCGCGAATAATTTTTAAGTTGCGTCTCAAATTATGAATTTTTTTTTTCATGGCCTATACTTCATAATTTAAAACACAAATAAATAAAATACTTCTCATCCATACTAGATATTTACTAAACCTTTAATTAAAAAATATATGTCATTCAGTTTCGATGGGTATTTTGGCCTTGAATCCAAAATTAATTTATATATGAAACAGGCAGCGCAGCCGTTTCTCTTAAGAAGTTCCCACTTAAGAAGTTTTCATGCTAAAGAAGATGGTTTTTTCGGTCCCTTGAAGACCGAATTTGAAAAAAATGGTTCATTTTATCCCACATATAAGATTTTCCCTCATAAGAATTTTTTTAAATGAGTTTCACTGTATATGAAATTAGAATGGGATTTGGCTGTTTTCAGGTTCAACTCTTTTGATCTGGAGAACCAGCTGAAGCGCTCACTGTGTGCCGTGGAGATGGACGCCTTCATGTTCGCCGCCGCCAACAGCGAAGTCTGCACCAGGAAGTATTTACACATTACGCTACTTATCCAATTATGTACATTAAGAACTGTTGTCTTCTCGTTTTTAGCATTTAATGTTGGTCATAGCATTATTACGGTTCCATCTCTCTTGAAAGAGGTTAACTTAAAAAAAAAGTGTCAACAGGGCGAACAAACATCACCGAAATGTTAAATGTCATTATTAGTTCGCGATCTATTTATTGTGAATCAAATATTGAATGGCAACGATTTATTTTCGTTTTCGTATGTCAAAACATGTTTGTATGTTTTAAATAAAACTGTAGAGAACCCTACTTATTTTACTAATTATAAGCTACGTTTTGTCTCGTACAAAACGAACAATGTGCTTTGCAGCATTATCAAAAGTCAAGCTAACACTTTATTTTCATCATATTTTTAACCCAGACGTTTGTGAAGTATAAAATGTTGGTTTATCTATTAGTTTTTAAAACAAATGATATGTATTCACAATAAATACAATATCAACTAATCTATGTTAATTTTACATTGAAAGTTTTTACTTTGATGTCATTTTATTGTCTTAAAAGTGGACGGCTACTATTTAATCGCGTATGAAAGTAGGCGGACACTATTTTATAGTCGGCGGGCACCTCCATATACAATTTAAGATTAAAAAATGCTTGGAAACAGGCAAACAGAGCGAATGCTCAACAAAACACTTGGCTGATCGGTGTCTCAGATTGATCATTTGAAGAGTTGGGAAGAACGGCTGTTAATGTTAAAATAAAACTTTTCAGTTAAACTCAAACAAAACAATACTTCAGATGTTTTTTTTCGTCATTTCAAAAACCTTCACATTAGAGATGTGTAAGAAGAGTGTCATTAATTTGAGAAATGGACTTGTCTGATTGCAGAAACCAAGCCGTGAAGAACCTGAGCAACGGGAAGTTCTGCGACCCTCTAGGAGACCGCTCTGTATACTTCACCCTCTTCCCTCGAGGTCCCTACTCCGATAGCCCCTCAGAATATGTAAGTTGCTTCATTAAAATTTTACGGATTTATAGTACAGTAGATCCCTGTCAGTTCAAAATCTACGGAATCTCGAAATTAACGAATTCCTAAGTAACAATTATTATTTTTATAAACAATAATTATTAGCCAGAAACACTCATCCAAATTGAAAAAAACCTTTCCGAGCAAAGATAAATGTCGCCGACGGGACTCGAACCCGCATTTCCTTTGCTCGGAAAGGTTTTTTTCAATTTGGATGAGTGTTTCTGGCTAATAATTATTGTTTATAAAAATAATAATTGTTACCATTTGCGATATGCACACAAATCTTGTCTTAAGTTTTTAAGAACTTTAGTTTATCAATTAATAAATTCCTAAGTAATTCGAATGTAAGCGTAGTGAGCAAGATTAAGAAAGGGACGCTTAGATGGTTTGGGCATGTAGAGCGAATGAACGAAGAAAGGAGTGTAAGGAGAATATATGACGCGAATGTGAATGGAAGAAGCTGGGGACGACCGAGGAAGACATTGCACAATCAAGTGAATCAAATACTTGAGTCGGGCCATGCCAGAAGTCGGAATAACAGAAGAGAATGTATGAGACGTTGTATGAAAGTGAATGAAGCAAGAAGTGTATCCCAAGATCGAGTTGTTTGGTGGTCCGTCCTCTCTGCCTACCCCTGCGGAGAAAAACGACGTGATGGTTAGTTACTTAGTTAGTTAAAAAAGTCAAGTTCTGCGGCCAACCCTTCAAATTCAGGAAGGTGTTTGAAGTAAATTCTTAATAATACAATTTATTCCCGTGTAAATTGAAATTTTACAGCCGATTATCATCGCGGCCGTGCCCTTAAATTTAGATATTCGAAGTAAATATGTAAACATACAACACATTTCCGTGTAAATCGAGGCCGATTACCGGTGCCACCGGCATGTCATTCAAAATAATAATACGAATTAGGACGATCTATAACTGCGTAAATCTCCACAGCTAGATTTACGAAATCACATGATAACTGTATTTTCCCATAAAACAAATTGTTTTCGAATTACGTGGATAAATGTTCATGCACGGACCAAAATAAATATCGAATTATGAATTAACGAAATTCAATGAATTTTTTTTTTTTTATCATTGTTGAAAATAATATTAACATAACCTGAATGAAATATGAAAACGGAAAAATTGACAGAAATGAAAAAGATTTCAGTCGCATCTGGGACTCGAATCCAGGACCTCTGCCTACCCGGGCAACCGCTTAACCAACTTAGCTAATGATAATTTTTTTGTACAATTTTCTAATTATGCGTTTTTTCGAATACTCGCAGTATTGAGCTTATATTATGGTGCTGTGAAATGTATGAGGAATAATAGTCAGCCTTGCCCTAATTCAGAAGATGGTTTAATATAACGTATATTACATTTCACAATAGCACACCTGGGGTGAAATATCACAAAACTGTGCTGTATAACAGTTCACAAAAATTTATTGTATTTCGGTATTATGTGTTTTAAAAGTATAGCCTTTTTTAATCTTGTTTGCAGTTTACTAAAAATGCTGCCAACGATACCAAAGTGGAGCGGAAAGCTGTAAAAGAAGATGAGAGGAGTGTTTTCCTGGTCACCGCCAACATGGATGCCACTTCCTTCCTGGAAGGTGACCAACCTTTTGAACATCTCTTTTATATTTATCTTGATTCTTCTTCTTTAGTCGTTGCCTCATTGCAGTGGATCGTGGCCCCCTTTACAATTTCCTTGATGAACAAGACTCCTCCAATCCTCACGATCCTGCTCTGCATGAAGAGCCGCGGACACTGACGTTCCGTACGCCTGTGAGATATGATCATTCCAATGCATCGTCTACTTCTCCTGCCTTTCACTTTGCCAGTGACCAAGAGTTTCTCCAGGTTCAAGTTGTCGGTATGGCGAGTAACATGACAAAAAACTCAGGATATCTTACTTAGCCTATTGTGAATGCCTAGTTCATATTTGGAGGGTGTCTATCCGCTTCCTTTAACGGGCTCTAAGTGTCCATGTTTCCACACAGTATAATATATCATAACTAATTATCTTTTCATTGTGTCTATTCAGGTGAGGGTTTGGGAGCTGTGGGAACCGTCTCAGGGCTGGTGACTCTGCTGGCCACTGCCCAAGTCCTCAACTCCATGTTCCCAGCCAACCAGCACTCCGACTATGGTAAGTCTACAACAAGTGGAGAGATAATATGTTAAAGAACAGGCCAGATTTTTTATATCTGGTCTACTAACGCCGCAGACTAGGCAGGGCCCGAAAGTTGAAGGAATGTTTCCGACCAAACCAGTAATTGTACAAAAAGTAACCGCGCAAACAAGTGTTTCCGTCTAGACAATTATCTTACAATTTTATCCATTTCAGAAAAGAATGTCCTCTTCATCGCCCTGAACGGCGAGTCGTACGACAGCATCGGCTCGCAGCGTTTGGCCTGGGACCTGTCGTTGGGCAAGTTCCCGGAGCCCGGGGGCGCTGCGCCCCCGTTGGACCTGCGTGCGCTGGGCTACCACGTGCACCTCGCACAGTTTGCCGCGCCACATACGGACTTGCGGGCGTACACGCCGGATTACGACGATGATAAGAACGATAAGGTGGGTACAATTATTTTAGTGGGAGTCGATATAACTCTAAATTGACCCATGTTTTCAAACTCTTTTTAGTAATAGTGTACCGGACAAGGTCGTGAGGGAAATCAGCGCACACCACTCCCTGCCTGGTGTGACTTGTATATGTTTAGAATAGAATTACGGGAGTTCGAGTGAAGATATTGAAATATAAATGATAAAGATAAAAAAGGACGAACTCCCTTTAGAATAATTAATAATAAGAATATAATATAAATTTAAAATGAAGAATTACATATATAAGAGATTCCCTTGAACCTTGTTCGGCCAGGGACCTGTTGATCTTTTTGTATGATTCTTATTAATATTAATAAACTCGCTGGAGGGAAGTAATTTAGTTTAGAGAGAGGAGCGTGAAGAGAGCGATCTCATGAATATTTGCGTCACCTGCTGACAAGATAGTAGTGGATGATACAAAATGCGAAACATTCTCACATCACAAGATAGGGCCGCCCCGATATCCGCTGCCAAGCCGCGTCTGGCTCGGCATTTTGGGTATATTGATAGGGGTACGTGACCATTTCCAAAATCACTCGCTGCACCACTCACCAGCTCCACGACTACGCTCTGGTCTACTGCTTTCTGCCTGCTTCTACTTTGCACACGTAGCGGCTACCACTACTGACCGGCCCCCTAGTCTGCAGTCTATGTGAGGGATAAACGTCCCTTGTAAATAGTAATTAGGGTTTTCTTAGTCTAGGGCTTGTACATATGTATCTAGGGGCATTAGTGTATTGTATGTAGTTGTTAGGTGTTAACTGCTTGAAGGCAGTGGGACTAAGGCATCTGTAATTATTGTGATATGCTGTGAAGCTGAAGACAATTTGGAGGGGCAGAATATGGGAAAGAGGATAATTGGGAAGTATCTGACCATTCAAATCTGGCCACCAAATACAGCTAATACCATTTTGAATGTTTTAAATTTATAAAAAATATGCTTGCCGTATTTCGAACCTGCAAACTCTCAGGTATCAACCTCATACATCAGGGTAGGCATCAGAACTCCAATTTGAACTGCTGGTCTCCCTTTCTTTGACAAATTTCTTTAACCTAACATGTCAGGATGCAAAACTAAACTTGTGTTACTATGAGGGGTCACTGAGATACCCCACACATGTTATCATTATAAGATTGGGTGTGTCGGTTTTGTAGAAAAATAAAAAAAATACAAATACATACAAATAAATTCACTATTTAAGCTGATGCATGTAATATCAGAGATTTCGGTTACCCCCGTTGATCCTTTAACTGACGCTGTAATTCTTTCCAGGTGAATGATATTTTATCCTGGCTGTCCGCCGCTGGCTCCGAGGTCGGGGTGACCACCCGCCAGGTGCGCGGAGGCCGTCACCCGCCATCACCGGTCCACTCCTTCCTGCGCATCCTCAACTCCACCACCAACCATATCTCCTCGCTGGTGCTGGCCGACCATGGGCCGCAGTTCACCAACCAGTACTACCAGTCCGTCATGGACGATAAGGACAATCTCAACTACAGCTATCTGAACCTCACCGGTAAGTGTCGTTTTAACATACTTTGTGCGGGAAAGGTAGTTGCTCACGCCAGTTCATAATTATCGGTCACCTACTTAGATTCCAAATAATTGCATGCGATTATATGCATCTCCCTTGCCCACCTTCCCCCCCTTTTTGACATCCCGCCACAGTACAATTAAAAACGCCGCTGCGAACACAAGGCCCGCTAACAATTCGAATCGCCGCTGAACTTTAACCCCGTCACCGACCAGCATAATGCAGCATCTCCAGTGAAATACAAGTGAATACTACATGTGCAGTCAGTGAATTGGTGAGCCCCTTTCTTGCCCTTAACTGTCTTGTTCCATTCCTGATGCAATAATCGCAGGTCCTTCTAAAAATATTATGGTATATTCATTTAAAAGAACATCAGGTCTCAAAGGGTGTGTTTCACTTAATATGAGAAATCATACACTCTATACAAAATAACAACATTTAATTTTTTCTAATCAGTCAGTATATATCAAAATTAAACAATAAACACGTATATTTGCACCTTCCAAACTTGCCTTCGAAAATCCATTAACACGTTGCTGAAATCGAGGTTAAACACAAACGTCACCAAAACCTCGCAAAGCCAGTATTGCCAGCAATTGGAAAATGAAAACAGACAATTTTTATTCACTCTAGATAGGGGGAAAACAATCTGAAGATCTGTGTTTTTTTAAATATACGCACAGTCCAAAAGGGTTGAGTAGTGTGAATTAGATATGGGTGAAATTGAATAGATGAATAAAATCAATCTCCTGACAAACTCAATCTGATTCTTAAGTTGATACGTAATTAATTCTTTATTCCTTAGCTTGGGCCTGGCAACCCTACAATTTTTTAATATGTGCCGTACTATAATTACGGCGCAGTTATTATGGGTGTCTTCGCAAGGTTCCCGGAGATATTGTGCACTGTGCAGGACTCCATCCGTATACACTAATGTATAGAATCCCGCGCCGTAATTCTTAAAAACCCGTACGTCATCGTAAGTTTGTAGTCTGCAGTAGCAAACCGCCTATAGTCAGCCAGTCAGTAATTCCGAGCGGCGTGTATTCGCTTTCACAGTGCGATTCCCTACTTCTAGGAATCAAGAAATGTATTCCGTATTGAGTTGTGGACAGCGTAATCACTACGTCTCTGGTCTGTTGATATCTATTTTTTATTTATTTTTTATATTTATTATTATGTTTGTTTTTTAATGATTTATTTAACGAATTAAATTAATAATTTCACAAAACTAGGTGATCAGACTGAATGAAACGATTCACTACTGTGAATGAATCTGCCCATATCTAGTGTGCATTATAAAAATTGTAATGTTTTTTTACACAGATGCCACGACAGATGGCTCCTTCCCCGACTCCCTGGTCCCTGCAGATAGCATCCAGATGCGGCTGGCCAACATCTCCACCATGGTGGCGCATACCCTCTACCGCCACATCACGGGGAAGGTCTACGCGGGGGACTTGAAGGCCAGCCCTTACATTGTAAGTGCATAGGATCCCATTGTATTAATTTATCTGTTTTCCACTGTCGATCATCATTGAAAAAAGGTGTATAATTCCATTACATTCACAAAATGCACCATTTGGTGCGGTTCATCATCGGACCTTATTTCTTCCAAAAATGAGGTAGGAGCTTGCGTTGCGGTCAATAGAGATCATTACCGGACCATAATTAATGATTTTCTGTTAGAAAATATAAATGGGGTTGATCCGGATGAGATATAGTTTAAACAGAGTGCGCTCTGTCAAGAGCAGCTGCTGTGGCCATATGCCAGAAATCATTTTCAAGTGTTAATACTATGTACTGATCATTCAAATAAAAAAAGATTTTTTAAAGAAAACAAACACTTTGTTATAAACCATGAATATGTTTTATTTTTCATCAACCGGTTTCACTTAGCTCATTCTTCATCAGGGCAAATATAATAACTAAAGAATAATACAGAGTTATCGGTTATATATAGTTACAGAATGCAATATAGTGAAATAGAGAGAATACAAAAGAGAGAGAAAAGAGAACAAAATATTAGAGGGAGACAACAATAGATACGTATTATGTGTACGAGGGAGACAACATCAGCATATATTAATAATAATAGATAGTAAAACCAACAGTGTATAGGGAACATAATGAAGTCATTAAAGAGAGACAATCCTACAATATTTATGCAAAAAAGAACAGTTATTAATGGGAAATAGACTACTTGATTAAATAATAATAATAACGGATGACGGAGGCAACATAACAACGGCATCCATAATGACATATGAGGTGGAAGTTAATAATTACACGGTTGACATTTGTCACATGAGAACGGGTCGCTTCTACGATTCGTTCTTGTGTCCAACAGCTCGGCTGTGGAATGATCTGCCGGTGTCTGTGTTCCTCCATCCTATAACATGGATCTCTTCAAGACCCAAGTTCACTCCTTCCTATCCTCTAAAAGACCCTCCACACAGCATCCCCAAAGATGATATAGGCCTTGAGGGAAATTATTTTAAACTGGGGAAGATTCACAAGAAAAGTGTTTAAAAATAAAATATATCCGTGGTTTATAACAAAATATGTTTGTTTTATTTAATATGATGTCGAACCACAAAGGGATAGCTCCTTATGAAAAAAATAAAGATTTTTTAATAATTTTTTTTTTGTGTTATTTAGAACAATTTAAAGTTCTACTGAGCTTAAAAAAATCTGTTTTTATAAATGATACGAATGGCGGTCAGCTAGTTATTCTGACGGGATTTCATTTCATGTTTTCTAGGTGGATGAGCTGATCCACTGCCACCTGGAGACGTCCTCCTGCCCGCTCCTCCTGGCCTCGCTGGCCACGCACCTGCCCCCCGCTGCCACCAAGCCCCCGCGCCCCCCCGCCCCGCTGTACGTGGGCGTCACCTCCTGGCAGACACAGCACCCGCAACAGGTGGCGCTGCTGGGCATGCTGCTGGCCGGCACCCCCATCAACAGGACCCAGGAGATGTGCCATGCTGAGGATACAGATCCCGTGAGTTCTTGTGTTGATTCATTTTGATGTGACTCTTTTTGGGCAAACTGTACAGCAGTGATATTCACTCCATAAAGGCTGATAAACTCTAAACACAACAATCAGCGGAAGATAAATAATCAATGCACAATTCATACCCGAACTTGGTCATAGAGCAATGCATGTCACTAGGGTACAGGACTCTCAGATACCTTAAAAGTACATATCTGCTGACCACCTCTCTGGTCTACCAGTTTCAAAATGTCTGAAAAAGCTCTTGACTGCAGAAATGCGCAGTCCTTTTGATAGATGCCCCTATCTCAATAAAGGGATTGCAATCTTTGGAATACAAACGTCGAGTTGGAATGTCCCCCTTTGTTCTACCGGTATTTCAATGGAAGATACTCCTAGGAATTAGCATCATTGATCCCTTCGGCACCAGTGACTCGTAATAATCAGACATCATTCAGCCTACACGGCTACACAATGCTCCATTTTGTTACCTAACCTTTCCGTGACTGTTAAACTTACGTCTAGTATGAACGAGATGGCACGAAAGAGTGAGAAGAAAGGTACTATGGAAAAGTGTGAACAGTTGTCCAATGTTTAATATCTTAGTTTCGATCATTTCACATAGAATTATTATTCATTACACACATTATTATTCGTAAATGTAAATAATTATTATCAAAAAATCTCAAATAAAATCATGTTTCAAATAAGCACCTATTCTTCTTTTGTCAATAACCTTCTAATGTATATGATACCAGTACTTCAATGTCATGCAATGTGCAGATTTTTCTAATATATGTGTCCTGTGCGTGCAGCCATCATTAGTCAAGTCATACCATCTCAGCCCAAAACATTGTAATTTAATTAAGTTTTAATCTGGAGTGCCCTACCAGGTAAGTATGTTTTCTGTCTATGTACATAATAAGATTAATCCTAGCAAGTAGTATTTGTACAGCGCCCTTGAGGTGATTTTTCACAAAAACGGCACTATATAAATCGTCCAAGTATTATTATTATTATTATTATTAGAAGGCACTGTCAGTAAGACAGTACAGGAGTGAGAGCCTCTCAAGGTCAGCACACACGGATTAATACCATTGTATAGAAAGGAGCTTAGTTTCTCGCCTCTCCAAATCCATTATACAGAAATTCCGTGTATCATGTTTCTTATAATAAATAACCAAGCATTGGAAGTGGTGATTTATTATCAAGAGATAAATACACAACACGATGTATCTTATTCATCGCTTATTACTGGGGATAATACATTATGTTATATTGTATTCCTGTATCCCAATTCATAGTATTCATATTACCTCCGTACGAGACAAATAACTCTGTGTTCTATTTCCAGCAACTCTACGAGTGGATGTTGGGACTAGACGGATTGGGACACTGCTACCGGGCTAACCTCAACTTCTCTATCGCCTCCAGTCCTGCCTTTGAAATACCCGGTGAGTTGCAATTACATAAATATTATCCACTTGCCATCAATACATTCTGTTTGAAAGCCAGGCAACTACTCAATATGGATGGAAACTCACTGATGGAGCTGGTACAACTTCTAACAAGACACATACAGCTGTTGGGTGTGGAAAACACCATTAGCCAGGTATACAAAATGTGATGAAGATGAAGTAACGCTAATTGCCCCGCCTTGATGGGAAGATGGCGCAGATATCTGGTAAGTCACGCTGTGGAACCAGGTCACAGTCCTAAATTCGAAAAACATCTTCTTTATATATAAAAATCAATGTAAGTTTGTTTATCCTCAATGTTCTCGAAAATCACTGGACCGGTTTCGCTGAAAATAGCACAGTTTGTTTTTATTAGTGCCGGAAAGGTTTGGAAAGTAGTTAGAATGAAATCCAATATGTAAAATTGTTGCTATAACATTTTAAAATTAGCATGAAAAACATTGAACCCGCCATGTTTTATTTAGGTTAGCCCATAAATATAACATTCTGGCTAGCCACAGATTGCATATTCAAAAGAAGAAGGTTTTTTTTTGGAACACTACAAATAATTTTTTTTTTTACCACTTTATAAATAGACATAGATATCTACATGTTTCGAAAGCGATGCTTTCTTCATCAGGAATATATGAATATTTATAAAGTGGTGAAAACAAAGTATATTTTTAATTCATTTACAATTAATGTTCTCCCGATTCATAAAAATGCTACAAATTTTTTACAAAAGCATAAAATTATTTTTAATATGTTTATTTGTATTCATTATAGACTATAGGAACTTTCCGAGATGAATACGTTCATATTATAGAGAGTACTGTAGCTTATTAATGCTCTATAAAAGCAGAAAAATTACGGAAGTTATCGTCGAAAACATCGACGATCCAAAGAGAAAACAGATTATTTTTCATATAATGACACGCAGATGCGCATCTTTTAACTTGTGTACGTATAAAAAGGATGCGAAAAATTCCTATTAAAGAATAAAACTTCCTACTGAATCAACGTACTGATTATAAAATGGCCATAGGTGTGGACCGAGACACTACAAAACATACACAAATTTATTGACAAGAAAACATCTTTGCCGTGCAAAAACAAATAAACTGAAGATGTTTTTTCACGTAGTTTAAACTTCAGACAGAAAATGTACCTCATCTGTAATTGCTCAAGAAATAATATCAAGTGATTTGTTTTTTTTATATGAATACCGTACAAGAGTCCCAACTGCTCCCAACCGTCTGGAGCTAGTGAGACTATGACATCCCCAATTGGTGAATGTTGGGAGGCTGATTGTTGGCATTGGGAAAGGGAAGGAGAAGAGGAGGGGGAAGGTGGGAAAAATACCTGGCTATTCAGATCTGGTCACCAAGCACAGCTAAAAGCCATTTCAAGCAACGTTTCAATTCTGAATGGTGGTCTTTCAGCAGGGCAATACTGAGAGTATCTTCCACTCTGGAACGTTCGCAAATATACTACATATTATTTTTAAATGAATTAATTGTGAAACAGCACAAATTAATAAAATAAAATTTATGAGAGTCGAGAGCCTTACCCCTCGACCATGGAGGCCGTCAAAGTGATGTACAACTAAAAAATATTCAGCATCATTTAACAATGCTGCGGTGAAAAACTTCCCTCTTGTGGTCAGAACATTTGACATATATTGTATTTTGGATCGAGCAAAAGCCGCCATTGTTAATGCTGTACTACAAAATGGCCTTATTTCATAGAATGATACATCTCGCGTTGTGGACATAAGTTAAATTCGCCAAGCTTGAATAAAGATGCACTTAATAGTAAGTCGATTACAATCAATTTGGAGGATAAATGGTGAAATACAGTAATTGAAGAACACGTTAATAAAGAACCAGGTAGCGAATACATGGGACATATTGTGAAGCAATGTTAAGCAATGTTAAGCAATGAAATTATTTCATTACTGTCTTCAAGAGATATTGATTTTGAAAAGCTTGTTGCGATTGGATGCAACGGAAGTGCAGTCAGACAGGGTACAAAGGAGTTATGATTCAGCACCATGAATAACATCTCATATGTCCCTTATGGTGGATTGTCTGTCAGCTACATGCAAACGAGCTCATTTTGAGAACACCGATGGAACTACGACTGGACTGCAAAGCTTCACTGGTATTATTGGAAAATCTTTGAATAAGTGTGAACAACTTCCTGTCGTGGAATTTAAAGTCATTCAATATCCATCTCCAAGGGTAACAAATGAACAGGATTTATGTGCAGATCAGCTGTATCTACTGAAAATGTGTGAAATCATTGACTCCTGGTTCTGCAATGAAAACATGTCAAAAAGAAATCCTGATAATTTTTTTTTTTTTTTTTTTATAATCTCTATAAAACAGTTGTACACTAATATATTACAGAGATTCATACATTACGATAAATGAGAAATTGTAAAAAATATACATAGAAAAGTATTGGAAATAGCAAATAGTACAAGTAATTAAACATTTGTATATTTATGATTTTAAAAAATACTGAACATGACCATCTGCATCAAACATCCAAGAAGTGAAAGATTGATAGGGAAAGTATAAACAGTCATGGGGGCAGATTTATAACTATTTTACGACATGGGTCAAAAGATAGTCGCAAAATTGTCTGTATGTGATATTGAAAATATCAACGGTAAATGCAGCATCGTTGAGCAGTCAAGTCGCTCTGCTGATTGGCGTGTTCTGGTAAATAGGAGTTCTCACTTTCGGAGCATAAAATAGTGCATGGTGATTGACCTTGAGGTGATTTCTCACAAAAACGGCGCTATACAAGTCATCCAACTATTATTATTATGAGATCTCCCACGAGTATACTTATTAGGAACTGTGTTCACTACAGCGAACTAGATTCCCAGGCTTTACATTTCTTCGCAAAAACCATCAGAAAATCTGTTCATTTATTCTAATTTTATGCACAACAATTTTGTGGTTCAACATTAAGATCAAGCCATTATGCATTTTCGATGTTCGAGGAATTTACATGAAACAGTAGTGCTCTCACGCTATTTTTCCGTTGATTTAAATTGTATTATTGATCCAGTAAACCAGCGGGATGGTTTTTTTGGGCATCACGAAAACTTATTGTTTGTCATGTTTAACACATTGTTACCCGAAAATATGTAAGAGACTTGTAAATGCAATCAGACATCATCCGTAACTTTTAATTATATTAATGTTATAAAATAGAAAAGTGTAACCGTGTCGTCACTCAGCAAATTTGTAAATGAAAAGACATTTTTACCAGCCATTACCGATCACACCATAATGGACAATGTCATACTACCAATTATAAAAATGACCAGATTACCTATTGATACTATAAATTACAATTACTTATGAAAAAACTAAAATTATTAAAACTCTCAGATAGAAGACTTGTTTCTGACCTAAATTTTATTTTCTAAATTGTTAATGGTTTTATGGACAGCCCTGATATAGTCAGCTTAATTACATTTAATATTCCAACTAGAACTACTCGATCTAAAATTTTATTCAATTGTAACAATAATTTCAGGACTTAGTCATACAAAAATTCTCTTTTACCTAGACTTCACGTAGAAGGTAATACATTTTCAGACATAGTAGATATATTCAACTGCTCGGAACACAAATACAAACGGACGATTATTAATATATGTGTCTAGAGTAGACGTATCAGTGAATGTGAGGTATGTTTTGATTATTCGCCTCTGTAGCTAATTACTTGGAATGGTACTTACACTGTGTTATTCCTGTATTTGTTCGTTGTTTTATCTATGTACTTACGATGGTGTGTTTTGCACCTGTGTGACTATTGTAACATATATATATGTAAAAGCCCATATAGGGTGTATATAATATAATAGATAAATAAATAAAGACTTTTTCTTGTCACACGAAAGGCTCAGAGAGGTAAACGTTGTAATAGAAGCCTCAGCTGCTGTTTGAGGACCTTGAGACGAGGTGGATTAATAAAAACAAGGTTGTAACCACAAAGCATTTTGTCCAGTATCAACACCACCCTTAAGTACTGTTCATAGCAATTTTTGCATTTTTTTTTCACTATTTGTTCTATTCTATCAATTTATCAATGTATTGTCTGTAAAATAAATTTTATGTGTGCTTTATATTGATTTATGAGCCTTAAAAATTTGAATAAAATCATAAAAAAATAGAGCTTTTGTGGGAGTACAACAATGTTAACGTCAAAATGAAAATTATACCGTTTTAATCGTTAATCTATAGAGTAACTTTCCCCACTCTCGCCATTTTCTAAATTCTGAAAAAAAAAACTCCACTCTGTAATAATGTAGAGCACCCAATAAACTTCGATAAAGTGACCGGGATACAGTCAAAGGCATAAAGTGAGACACGGGAGATAGCACAAAGGGTTTATGGCCTAAGGGCTATACAGAAAACAATAATAATTATGCAATATTTTTCTTGGTAGATTACGACTTCAAATCGGGCCTGTACTCCTCGTGGACGGAGTCTGTGTGGGCGGGAATGTCCCTCCGCCTGCTGGTGCTGCCGGCACACCACTGGGAGATCGTGACGCTGGTTCTGGGCTGCGTCACGATGCTGCTGTCCCTGGTGTTGGTGCTGCTCACACAGAAACACCTCGCCGTGCTGCAGAGCCAGACCAGAGACTCGGTGGAGACTGACTCGTGAGTTCACCATATCTCTAAGAGCCATCTGGAGTCCAGTTTTGGACATGGTCCTCCCTCAAAATTTTCCATTACTATATCAATTATATCTAAATTAGATAATAGAAACAAGGGAGATAGGCCATGAACCATTATTAGTATGAAACTGCTCGCACAAAAGTGTCATCAACATTGTTTATCCATACCACTGCAAATCGCATCTTCTGACAGTGGCGCCCCGTTTTCTATTTCTACCTATACACCAAATGCATAACTTTCATTGATAGTCCGTACAGTTTGGTCGTAGCTCTGCGACAGTCGGCACACTCCCATGCCATATCTCCCTTTGTTTCTAACATCTATGATACCTCTATGGTTTTTTTTTTCTGTGCTTTCTTTACTTCTCAATGCTGTGTTCTTTATGTTGTGTTGTGGAGGGACAGTTGGGGGCATGTAAAATCATCAAAAAGTAGACCGGTTCGTTCAGCTGTAGTTTTACAAGACATGAAACCATAAATATCACACAGACAATAATATTGTACATAGACACTAGTATCATAGACAATATAGAGTCATCAACTCATGCACAGTGATAGACAGTTATACCAATGGACATGGAAACTGATGGAAGGACCCATCTGGTCCTTAACCCATTACCTCCATGAATTTATTTTTATAAAGTTGATTCATCACATTATAGCTCAAAATTCCAAAATCATTTTTTTTGTTTTTATTTATTTTATTTTAGTTATTTGTACATTTAAGTTACAAAACAACTAATTATAACTCTTATAATATTACATATAGATAATGATAATTTAAAAACTAATGATTTTTTCTAAATAAATATTTGACAAGTCAAAACATTTTTCACCAATAAAATGTAGACATAATTTGTCTCGACGCCACCTATTGAGGGATTTAGCCGTTACAAGCCTTCCTCATACTAATAAAGTTGGTTGTTTACAGGTGAAATATAATAAAAAACAGTAATTATTGAATGAAACACTAGTATATATTGATTAACTTGGCGGGTTTGCATTAAGCCGACGTAGCTCAACGGTAGAGCATCTGACCGGCAATCAGAAGGGTGCAGGTTCGAGTCCTGTCGGCGACATTTATCTTTGCTCGGAAAGGTTTTTTTCAATTTGATGAGTGTTTCAGGCTAATAATTATTGTTTATAAAAATAATTGTTACCCTTTGCGCTATGCACAAAAATCTTGTCTTAAAAACTTTAGTTTATCAATTAATAGATTTTTTTCTTGTTTAACTTAATGTGTTTTTTACAATCTATTTTAAATTTATTAATTGTTGCACTTTTGATTGGGTCCGGCAGAGCATTATAGCATTTCATACGTTTATAAAATATACTATTTTGCATATTGGCTTTGTTATTTTTCGGTAGCCTAATATCCTTACACGTTCTTGTATTATGTCTGTGAATGTTCATGTTGTAAATAATTTTTTTGGAGAAATATATTGGTAACAAGTTGTTTCTGATTTTATGTATAAAAATCAATACGTTGAATGTCAGCATTTGTTTTACTGTTAGCCAATTCCTCTAACATTTCAGCTACTTTTGAATATCTATTTCGCTTTAATATTATTTTTGGAATTTTCCGCTTATGCACCTTCTCAATAGAGCTTCTAGAAAAATGATGCCTAAACGTAACGCTTGGAGGTAACCCCCCTTGTCACATTTATATTGCCTATGAAACTCTTTTAAGAAGTTTTCCAAGAAACCGGGAGAAAAAAAACTTCTTATACGGAAAACCTTATATTTGAGATAAATTGGGCCATTTTTCAAATTCAGTCTTTAAGGGACCCAAGTTAATTTCTATATCGCAGTTTTGTGAAGGTTTTCCTCAAGAGCGCTTCAACCAATAGCGTATACAAACAGCAATCATAGCTGATCTCCAAACGTTGCGCGCAGGCATCACCTGCTTTGAGTGACATCTTGTGCATGAAATACCGACTTGAAAAAGTGTTGCTGGCCATTAGGTCTTTTGCTAACATAATGTGATACACACATTTTTTTTTATTTAAATTTGTTTCATTTAATTTTTTGAAAATTTGCTTATTTTCAGGGCTTTGGTAAAAAATAATTAAAAATGTAATAATTAATAAAATTTGTCACTTTATGTTATCAATTGAAAGCTAAAACACCAATCCGTAAATGCTCTAATCTTCTTGATCAGAATCAGCTTTCTCCATGGTGAAAAAAATCATTGTTTTCTAAATAAATGATGCCTGTAGACATCATCATGGAGGAATGGGTTAAAATTGTCAGGGCAAGTGGAGGGTGCCCTCGATTGAGCTTTCTGTACTAACCTAACTTTTATTTTACAGATCTAATGTGGACTGTTAATGGCTCAGATCTCCCGGCCAACCAGACCAATCATTTCCCTGATGGACAGATAACTAGCTAATTTGTTAAATATTAACAAGAAACAGGACCCCAGCTGAGCGAGAGGCGGTTGGCCTGTAAATTTACGCTTAATTCATCACGTTTTTTATATGTTTATTAGTTAATAAATAACATTTAATTTTTAAGTTTTGTAAAATAAAGAGAAAATTGTGTAAACGGTGAAACTCTCTTCCCTTTCAGATTTTAATGTTTTATTTTCTCTGCGTATTTCGGTACCTTTGGCTCCCTGGGGGACCGGGAAAATTATAAAATAAATCACCCCCTCAACTATCTTAAAAAAAAATTGCTTCACGGGCCTTCCGGTTCTTTTTAAGGATAAGGCATTGTCCTTATCCTTAGGATTAAAGACATTTTGCTTAAATGCGATTCCGATTACATACATGTCAATGACAATACGTTTTTAAAGGAGTTTGTCGTTTAATTATCACAGTATTATTTAAATATATCATATTGTAAAATTTTTGTGTACAGTGCCAGGGAACATTTTTCCCTCTTCCTGTGTCAACTGTGGTTAGAGGTGCATAAATGTGGAGATACTATTGCTACTGTGGGGCTTTTATTTATTTTTATTCAAAGAATTGTAAACTGTGTTTTATGTGCTAGCGGCACTTGCTGATAGCAATCTTATATTTAAGCCCTCTCACTAAGGTAATGGAGGGTATAAGATGGAAAACTGTGGGGCTTTTATTTATTTTTATTCAAAGAATTGTAAACTGTGTTTTATGTGCTAGCGGCACTTGCTGATAGCAATCTTATATTTAAGCCCTCTCACTAAGGTAATGGAGGGTATAAGATGGAATTTAGCCGGAGGCAGAGGGGAAATCACAGTTTTATTAAAAATTATCGGTGCATCACACATACTTAACACGTGTAATTTATTATTACTTACTTTATTTACACTTGTAGTTTATTATAATTTTTAGAATTTAAATCACAGGCTTTTGGCATAGGTTCTTTACATACATCGCAGTTTCGTTAATTCAGTTGATTTAATAGCATTATTTTGCGACAAATATATCGCTGATAATGTTTAAAGTCAATATTGTGTTTTTCTTTTCTTAAAACTACGCAAATATCGATATTTTTAAAGAATGTCAGCTGTCATCTGAGAGAACCGGAACCGTAGTTAAGCAGAAAATCTTTAAGCCTAAGGGTAAGGACAATGTCTTATCCTTAAAAAGAACTAGAATCGGGCCCCAGGGCTGTGTTATATATGTTTTGTCTTAAACACACGATTGTGTCAAGCCGTGCCATGAAAGGGTCATAAGGTTTACCAAGGACCTTATTTGGGATAAATTGGACCATTTTTGAATCGATCCGAAAAAATGAAACTTCTTAACCATGAAAACTTCTTATGTGGGAACCTTATAAGTGGGTTTCACTGTATTTGTAGTTGCATATTATCTGGCAATATTTGAATATTTTCAACTCATCTCGCACAAGGCTGAGATTATTCCCATGTTATGAGGGAGAATTTGGATCTTGCTTCCAGATGTCAATCTGCCGAAGAGAAATTCTCGGCACTCATTAGTTTCATGTCTACCAACCCTGAAACAATATGCAGAAAACTTACAGAAACTAGCCTAACCAAACTTATTATTTTCAAATTTGCCAAACTATTGTACAAGAGCTGATCAGGGTTTCAATGTCAATACGCAGGTGGCCAACAAAGTGTTTTATTTTTATGCTAACAGAAACTATCATAACCTTTTTATTAGTTTCACATATGCCAAACCCGAACAATGTGTTAAGTGTTAAAATGTTGTACAACAGCTGTTCAGAATTTCAATGCGAATAAGTAGGCAGCCAACATAATATTAACTTTTTATGCTAACGGAAACTATCCTAACCTGATCTAGTTTATCCAACTTTTGCTTAATTTCCAGACTTCTGTGGTAGACGTGAATCTAACAAAAATCAAAATCAAGGGTGTTTTTCTTTTATTTATTTTTTTAATAAAATTTTTATAATGTCTATTTTTATTTACTTAAAATGGTTTAGTTATAAACAAGTTCTGCCAAGTAATTATTATTACGTATGACAGCTGTTTCGCCCTCCGAAGGCATTATCAAACTCTGGTGAAGCCACTTACAGACGGTCTATTTATATTATTTCTTTAATTATATATTAGTTTTTTAATCTAAATAATAATAGTTATTATTTAACTTTAAAAACTTTAAATTAAATTGGAGTTCTACAAATTAAATGTGAACACAATAAATCAATACTATTATTATGATTTTTCTAAAAGACTGAATGAGCCAAAAGTATGTACGTACATAAAAACAGAGTGAAGAATAGAGTTGGGATTAAAGTAAACTTTAGTATTATGTACGAGGTGTGTTCGAAAGAAAAGGTGAATTTTGAATTTTTGCAGGCTGTGTACATTCTATTATCGATTTTTTTTATTTTTTATGTTGGTACGCATATGTTTATCATATGTTAGCATTATCAGCCATTTTGGATCAGTGGTTTCTTTTTGACAACTGGAAAGGTTAGTCACGTTTTTGGGTGTTCTTCGATTTTTTACTTTTTATTATTTTATTAAAAAATCGAAAAACATCGATTTTTTGTATTTTTTGAAGAAATGCTGATAAGGACATGGAAAACAAAGCAAATCTAAAATTTCATTTTAATCGGATTGATGATACCCCAGAAAACGGCTATGAAGTTCCGACCAAAACTAGGAAATTCCTCCATAGGATTAACAATTATTAACATTTTTTTCTAAAAAGAATCAATTTTTTTTTGAAGAAATGCTGATGAGGACATAGAAAATAAAGCAAATCTAAAATTTCACTTCAATCGGACTGATGATGCCTCAGAAAACGACCCTAAATAAAAAATCAAAGAACACCTAAAAACGTGACTAACCTTTCCAGTTGTCAAAAACAAACCACTGATCCAAAATGGCTGATAATGCTAACATATGATAAACATATGTGTACCAACATAACAAAAAAAAATCGATAATCAAATGTTCACAGCCTGCGAAAATTCAAAATTCACCTTTTCTTTTGAACACACCTCGTATGTACATAAATACAGAGTGAAGAATAGAGTAAGGATTAAAGTGAACTTTAGTATTATGTATGTGCATAAATTCAGAGTGAAGAAGAGAGAGTTGGGATTAAAGTGAACTTTAGTATTAAAGGTAGGATTAAGAATGCGGCCCTCGAACCATTCACACTATCACTCTGTGTATGTATGTATTATTTTTCGGTTCTGGTTTTGTATATGTGTATATGTACATCTATAAATGAGACGGATTTTACAAGATTTCAAGATCTGGCAACAATGTATAAATTTCAAGTATTACAAAACAAAAATATTCATTCTTCATGTGCCGAGTTTGTTGTTCTGGGGGACTTCAATGTTCACAATGAACCGTGGTTGAAATTTTCATAGCCTACAAGGATTCTTGATGTCCAGTCTCACCGCTCCAATCTGTTAGACCTATTTTTAACTACCGAGCCACGTGGTTAAAGATGTGTGGATTGATGTCACAGCGCCTTTGGGTTCGTCCGACCACTGCCTGGTGAAGACATCAATCCCTATTAACTTCAAACCACCAATCGAGAGGCTGAAAATAAAAATGTGATCAGCAGATTGGTTCGGTCTGCTGGCTCACTTTAATGCTTTCCCGTGGTCAGCTGTCTGTTTTCAGACTTCGAATCCTTCCGGATGTGCCCAGAAAATTGCTGAAGTCATTACATCTGCGATGGATGGCTTCATTCATTCAACTATTAAACAAGCTGGTGTAGGCTCGAAGCCGTGGTTCAGTCGACGATGTTCCGAAGCATTGAGGGAAATTATTTCCCTCAGGGCCTCGTGTGTGCCGAAAAATGCCAACACGATTCTTGATTTTAGGCAAAATTGTTTTAAGGTTATAATTGTTAAGTACTAAGTTTAAGAAACAGAATGTTTCATTATGTTTTCTCTATTCTTCTGTACTGCATGGAAACCAGGAGTCTGATTCTGGTTCTTATTCTTAGGGTTAAAGTATGAATTAATTATGGACACTTGTATGGTAATTTAATTTAAACAAAGGTCCTTATCAAATGTGAGTCGTGTAGAATTGAAAAAAAGTGTGAGAGCTATAATATTTTGGGAAATAAGACTGCTGCCCGACAGTAGGTATTCTATTAGTTTTTATAAAACAAAATTTTCACGCCAACAAGGTTCAAACCTCTGCATCCAAAGCCAGGGAGCGTACTGCTCTTCCACCGAGGTTCACCCTTTTTTATTGATGACAATGATTATTTTTATTTATTATTTTGTAACATTTACGGATTATTAAAATTATCATATTTATAAAATTAACATTGGGAAGTGCGTAAGTGTTTAATAATCCAGTTAAAAATGTTCACAGGATGCGTAGTTTTTGGTTTGGTCAGTTATCACTTCATAGAGATGCTAAATAATAAAAAGAAATAAGGAAAATAGAATGTAAAACATAATGTAACATACAGAGAGAGAAGAATAAAAATAAAATAAAAATAAATCATGTTATAACGTTTCTAATAGCACCATAAGGTTTAAAACATAATATAAGATATAGAAAGAGAAGAAAAAATAAAACAAGCCACAGTATTTCTATAACACCACTATTTTCCGTGACGTGATAGAAGATGGCTGATTTGCTTTTTGAAATATATCAGGTTGTTTATAAAGATATCTATATCGTGACATCCTATATCATTGTACAATGTCATATTCGAGACATTGGATTGAAATAGGCAATATTGTTATTAAATAATTCAATATAAAATGTTTTATGAATCCTTACATCGTGTCTATTAGGAACTTTTATGTGAATAATACTTAGACAATGAGTGATTTCGAGCTTATTGTGAATAATTTTTGAATAAGTATATTAAGTCAGTAGACTGTTTTCTTTTTTCCAAGGTAAATTGGAGTAAAGTATTTAATCCACATTTGAAAGATAATAGTCGTAGTTTTTTGTTGTTGTTGTTGTTCATATTCAATAGTTTTTGCGTATTTCATGTAATGTGGGTTCCATATAATCTGTCCCATATTCCAATTTACTTCTATCTAGTGGTGGGCGAAGCGGATCGGTTTAGTGAGTCGGATCACTAAATCAGCTCTCTGTAAAGACAATCCACATGAAAACTGGACGAAAAAAGTATTGTGTAAGAGCGTCTTAAGGACGTTTTTAGGGGGGCCAAGGGAGCGAGGGAGAGGGTATGGTGCGGGGGGACGTGAACCGTCGTTCAAACGTGCCGGATCACAGAACCGGTATACTACAAAGAGCTGATTTAGTGATCCGGCTCACTAAACCGAGCCGCTTCGCCCACCACTACTTCTATATAATGAGCTGTGCAAGGTTACAATGGATTGGGGGTTCTTGAATGACTTTGATATTCTGTTATTTATTAATCATCTTAGAATTATTACAGTCACTATAATTTATGAATGTTTAGGGTGCAAATCCCACCTCATAGCAACAATAATGCATTATGGCACTTCTGGTCCATCTGTTTTAATAAGAGACAGATAAAAATGAGTTAATCACTAATGTCAGAATTGATAGACTGCCATATAGCCAAATTTACCTACCATTTTGACCGTTGGAAGCAAACCATGTGACATCCTAAATTTGGCCCTAGGTGGGTTTACGCATTTCTCGAATACATGACGGCATCATTCGAAGACTTTTAAGAAATAAATCAATGATTATGGTTTCCCGTGCAATCAAACTTTGTAAAAATGCAAGTGGTAAAGAGAATAATCAAAATTACATTCATTCGTTATTACATTACATTCCAAAGATAGGCGTTTTTTTACTATATATTACTTATTCAATTATACAAACATTAACAGTTGTAACACTGTCGCAAGCAAATTTTAAAGATTTGTAAAAAGGATCAAACTAAGTCCTCCAACAAAAAATTCGGCTTTTGTAAACAAGCTGAGCCTTTTTCTTATTTACTGTTTTACTTATTGACTGTCTGGGTTAGTTTGGAATCGGTTACCACAACTGCGGGAAAAAGGGGAGATTTGCCATAAATTCCGCACAATTATAAAAGGACGAGTTGATCATTGACAGATTTGCTTTTTGAAGAGTAAATACTAATACATTGCAGTGCAATGCGAGTTGCCTGCGGGCTGTCGGCATGCATTTATTCGCAAATCAAATGACAGTGAAACGCCCAAGCACACGCCTAATTTTGGTACTCTGTTGTATTCTTTGCTCTGTGGTAAATGCAAATGAATTCTGTTTAAATTAAATAAACAATTTAAAACAAACTAATTAAGTTTAACCTCTTAAATTGTACGTAATATTTTTTTTAATAAGTTTATAAAATTATATTGTTATTATAAAAATGTAATTTTAGATAAGTAATAAAAATTAAAACACCAAATTCTGATTATTTTTATTTTAGTTTTAAGACTATTTCCCTCCAGGCTGCAGACCGGATTTTGTTATGTATGTGAATTATATTGTTACGTAACAAAAGGGTGACCCTGGGTTAATTCTAGCTTCTTGTCACAAGGAAATAGCTGGGCATCCAATTACGAAACGACCCTCCAGAAATCGCAACCCGGCAACCAATCCAGTGAGCTTCCGCTAGCCATCTTGGTTAATCAACCAATGAGGTCTAGCGGAACGGACAACTTCCGACCGCTTGGAACGGCTGGATCTCGCGTAGCGAAATCGCCGTCGCCATCACTCTTGTTCCGACTTTAGAGCTATCACCTGCGTACTCCGTTGGAGCTCGCAGCCGTTTCTATTATTATATCATTCGAGTCCGATTGGAAACAACAATTGCATGAGGGCTTGAAGCCCTCAGCAGATAGTTTCCAACACCAAAGATGGTGACTTGTTATTATCTACTTAAACTCAGTGTAGAGATGTCCGACGCTAGTGCCCAAGTACGCAGCCCCGCAGGCAACCTCCGCCATGGCGTCCCTGTACCAACATTCACATGTAAGCTGTCCCAAGCCTTCCCTCTTTTATGTGTTGTACTCGTGTTTGCCATAATTAATTAGCCCGGTCTAGAATTTCATCAGAGAGAGAAATAAGTAGTTTAACTCTATGTACGAATAAGAGCCATCTACTTGGCGTACAACTGTACATAACCTGCAATGTGTATGTTCACTTCACAATAAATTCTGAACTGAAAGTACTCCATGTCTTCATTTAAAGTAGAATAGAATTGCCTCTCCTCCAATTATAAGACTGCGGTTGACTCATATGACCCTGAGAGAGAGGAAACCTCCTGCTGTACCGAAACCTGAGCTATCTATTGTCCGGACGACGCTGAGACTCGCCTGAGATACCATCACCGGGTAAGTCGCGCTGTTATCCTTATCTCCACCTCTCAATTGCTCCCGACCTCCATCTCATCCACCAAATGTTAACCCTGACGCCCACCGTGGTGCATTTTCTCCTACCTGACCTTCCTCCATCCCATCTTACCCATCATCATATATTTATATTTTTATGCATAAAATGGTGTATTGCATTTTTTCCAATTTCAAAAACAGGTTTCCGATAAAGAGTTCCCGGAAACCCACTGGATGACAGCAATGTAAACTTTTTGTATTTTATGAAACGGCAATCATAGAACGCCTAAAAATGCGCCGCAGGTGAAAAATTTCCTTATCCAAGGTCAAACCAAGAAATTATGTTGATTTTTATCAATCTGAAATTTTAAAGAACATCTAAAAAGCGAGCCGCATTAAATGGTCCGTGGGCCGCACGTACTGGGCTTGCGGGCCTCGATCACTAATGTAAAGCTACCAAAATAAAGAACAAAAAGTCATAATCAATATGTATTATAAAAGAAAGTCCAAAAAAACGTGCGGCCCGCAAAAACTCGGAAACGAGTCCCGGTACGATCAAGATCTCTATCTCCCCTCCAGAATGAGGGTTCCCGTTTTTATCTAAAGGGCGTGCTTTTGAAGATATAAGGGCTGAAAGTTTCACCCTCTAGAAATTTCAAGAGCAGTCTTCCGGAAAGTTTTAGAAGGTTCGATAAAGCTGTAGAAAGTTCTGGAAGGAGTGGCAGAGTATGTCTACTTACGAGTATATGTACTTTTCTTGGCGGTGAATCTAGAAGGTTCTGGATGGTTCGAAAATGCTTTAGAAAATTGTGAAAGGAGAAAGTCCTGGACGCTTTCAGAAATTAGTGGCGGTGTGTGTCTGTGAGTCCAGAAGGTTCCGGAAAGTTATAGAAGGTTCGATAAAGCTGTAGAAAGTTCTGGAAGGAGTGGCGGAGTGTGTCGGTGAGTCTAGAAGGTTCCGGAAAGTTCTAAAAGGTTCGATAAAGTTCTAAAAAGTTCTGGAAGTAATGATGGAGTATGTTGGTGAGCCAAGAAGGTTCCAGAATATTCTGGATGGTTCGCTAATGCTTTAGGAAGTTATGAAAGGAGAAAGTTCAAGAAGCTTTCAGAAATGAGTGGCGGAGTGCGGCGGTGAGTCTAAAAGGTTCTGGAAAGTTCTAAAAGGTTCGATAATCTTAATTTTAATAAATAATATATTTTTAAAAAGTATTCCAGACCATTCCACAACATTCCAGAACATCTCGGAACATTCTGGAATGTTGTGAAATGTTCGGGAATAGGGAATCGGGAACATTGTGGAGCATTCCAGAACACTCTAGATGTTGTCCTGAGCAAAGCTGGGTACCCCAGCAAGTATATTAAAACAAAAAAAAAAACAGATCGCATTATCAAGGTTCATGTTTTGACAGGCGAAACGTCACTGTAAACTGTATGTACATGGTTTGATAGTATTTATTGCCCGTCATACTTTACCGCCATACGGCCATTTCAAACAACGATTGCCACGAGCAGTGTACACACTAGATGTGCAAGATCCAGTCACCTAATTGGTCCGTTTGC